>VZRW01009609.1:110672-202800 GCA_013398125.1 Aegotheles bennettii
TGAGGGAGCTGGGTCTCTTTAGCTTGGAGAAGAGGAGACTGAGGGGTGACCTCATGAATGTTTATAAATATGTAAAGAGTGAGTGTCAGGAGGATGGAGCCAGGCTCTTCTCAGTGATGTCCAGTGATAGAACAAGGGGGAACAAGTGCAAATTGGAACATAGGAGGTTCTGGGTGAACATAAAGATCTTTTTCACTGTGAGAGTGACAGAGCACTGGGCCAGGCTGCCCAGAGAGGCTGTGGAGTCTCCTTCTCTGGAGACATTCAAACCCCGACTGGTTGCATTCCTGCGTGACCTGCTCTAGGCTGTCCTGCTCTGGCAGTGGAGTTGGACTAGATGATCTTTCAAGGTCCCTTCCAACCCCTAACATTCTGTGATTCTGTGGTTCTGCATGAATTATGCCTTTTAATATTCTAATAGTAGAAACAAGTATGTTTATATTTGATTCAAATAAACTGCTTCAGAATCACAATACGTGTTCTGAGTTTTTAATTTTAAGCTCCAATTAAAGACAACAGATTACATAGAGTGCTTATATTACTACTCAAAGTGTTCCAGAACTTCTCATAACAAACTTATCTGGACTGAATGCCTTTCCTTTTTCCTCCTTACGCTAAGATATAGCAACATGCTTTTATAAGAAGTGCAAGATAATAATATCACAAGAACAAGGGTTGTTTCTGTAATTGAGCTTATTTCAATCAGGAATGGAATTACCATGCATGTATGATGGTGAAAAAAAAAGCCCTTAAAATATATTTTGTCTCATTTATTTTGACATAAAATTTAAGACTGTAAAGTCATAAAGCATAAATTAAGTGTCATTCTGCATCGATCCTTTAAAGTAAAAGAAGTTGATCTTTCTTGGTTTATTTTACTAGGAAATTATTTGCCTGAAATACTACAACGTTTAATTAAATTGTCATATAACACATATAAAATATCAAATAAAATAGCCTCTTGCTGTGCTACTACATTAATTTTCTGTCATCGAAAGTGTTTATCTTGTTAGCTGCCTAACTTAGACTTGCTCAGTGCCGATTAAGTGTTATATCTGAATAATTTTAGAATATTTAAAGCCCTTCTTTTATTGGACTCTTATTAAACTTTTAATTTTCTTTTAGTTGCAATTAGCATTTGAGGAGTTCAATTTATTTAATAGGCTGGCTGTAATTTACATTTTATATTACTCTACTTGTTTGTCATGAGATCAGTGGAGCAACTCCAGATTTGTTTTGTGGAAAAATATGGCAGAAATACTATATGGTTTATGAAAGATTTCATTAGCTTGATTTCCGAAAGAAGAAAGGTTTATGCATCAGCTTTTGGGACTTTTGGTCTTCTGAATCCTCACACCACTCATGTCTGAGAGCAATACTCAGTGTTATCCAAATCTGACAGAAAGGGATAGGTTTTTATGATAATTAAATCGCATCATTATAATATTTTCTTTCCATGGCAGCATGTGTCCTTCCAAATAACACCCAGTCACAGTACAGAAGTTGCCACTGTTCTCGGGACTAAGAAAATTTAGCAATACCAGCTAATACTGTCTAAACCAGACTTCCATGGCCAGCCAGAGTCCCAGGCATATTTCATGTATTTTTCATGTTCAAGTATGCCAAAAGTGTTACCTGGAATGCAAGTTCACAGTCTAGTCACTTGGATAAAGGCAAGAATGAGGCAGGATATGAAACAGCTTCACCAGAGGCAAATTATACCTGAAAAATTTGATGGCCTTCTATGAAGAGGTTTCGCAGATGGTGGATAAGAGAAGAGCAACTGATGTCATCTACCTGGACCTGTGCAAAGAATTTGATACCGTCCCACACAACATCTTTGTCTCTAAATTATAGAAGCATGGACTTGATGGATGGACCACTCAATGGATAAGGAATTGGCTGGATGGTCGCACTCAAAGAGTTGTGGTCAATGGCGCAATGTTCAAGTGGAAATCAGTGACGTGTGGCATTCCTCAGGGGTTGGTATTGATATTGGTGCTCTTTAACATCTTTGTTGGTGACATGGATGGTGGGATCGAGTGCACGCTCAGCAAGTTTGCTGACAACACCAAGCTGTGTGGTGCAGTTGACATGCTGGAGGGAAGGGATGCCATTCAGGGGGACCTTGAAAGGCTGGAGAGGTCAGCCTGTGCAAATCACATGAATTTCAAGAAGACCAAGTGCAGTGTCCTGCACCTAGGTCGGGGCAATCCCATGCACAAATAAAGGCTCGGTGAAGAATGGATTGAGAACAACCCCGAGGAGAAGGACTTGGGGGTGTTGCTTGATGAGAAGCTCAACACGAGCCAGCAATGTGTGCTTGTAGCTCGAAAAGCCAACGGTATCCTGGGCTGCATCAAAAGAACCATGACCAGCAGGTCAAGGGAGGGGACTCTCCCCCTCTACTCTCATGAGACCCCACCTGAAGTGCTGTGCCCAGTTCTGGAGACCTCAGCATAAGAAGGGCATGGAGCTGTTGGAATGAGTCCAGAGGAGGGCCATGAAGATGATCAGGAGGCTGGAGCATTCCTCCTGCAAAGACAGGCTGAGAGAGTTGGGGTTGTTCAGCCTGAAGAAGAGAAGGCTGAGGGGAGACCTCATAGCAGCCTTCCAGTACCTAAAGGGAAATTACAGGAAAGCTGGAGAGGGACTTTTTGTGAGGACATGTAGTGATAGAAAAAGGGGTAATGGGTTCAAACTAAAAGAAGGTAGATTTAGCCTAGATATTAGGAAGAAGCTCTTTCCAGTGAGGGTGGTGAGACACTGGCACAGGTTACCCAGGAAGGTTGTGGCTGCCCTCCTCCCTGGCAGGGTTGGAGGCCAGGTTGGATGGGGCTTTGAGCAACCTGGTCTAGTGGGAAGTATCCGTGCCTATGTCAGGGGGGTGGAAGTAGTTGATCCCTTCCAACCCAAAGCATTCTATGATTCTATGATTCTGTCTCATTCATTCATAATTCAGGGCAGAACAAAAATGTGGAGACTTGATGAGTTTGTGGCTGTACGAGGTCAGTCTCCAGACCTGAGTACATTCCAGGTTCTCCTTGTCTCCCAAATATACAGACAGCCCAGATCACACTATCCCTTGGTGTCAGACATGGTGTGCTCTCAGGGACATCTCAGCCTTGCCTGAAGTAATCCTCCTCTATAAGGAAATCTTGAGTCTGGTACCCTTGTAAGGTATGAAGTTAGACTGTGCAATTAAGATCAAACTCCTTATTCCCTCTCCTCAAGCAATAACTTCTTGGAGAAGTTTGTGAAGCTTAATGTTTCTAGCATACTTTGAGGTAATTTTGTTTAACTAGTGTTATCATTTCAGAAGCGACACTATGAATATATGGCTGTATTTTTCAAAAACAGGATCAGGTCCGATACTTTAAATTAACCCAAGAGGCAAAGCACTTTGATCTCCCGTCTGCTTGTTCTAATTTACCAGGTAAACATCCAGAGAATATTGGTCATTTTCTCTCCATCCAGAAATAAACTAAACTAGAAATCTCCCTTTTGTTATTGTCACTCACTAATTCTGTTTGGACATTTAGGATGAGATGTTATTGAGAAGGGTTGGGGTTTTTTTCCTTTTTTTTCCCTTTTTTATTTTTAATTAGTTATGTCTCCTTCCCCCCGTTACCATTATCCAAAATAAGTGCTGTTAATTTGAAATTAATGGGAGAATAATGATGCAGCACAGGTTGCAGAGCATCACAAGAAGCTTGATAGTGCTGTAATACCAGTTTCTTTTTCCTGTTGCTGGTGGCTAACACCTTGCTGACAAGAAGCTCATTTTGGTTTGCTTACCTAATATCCAAAGCTATAGAGAGGAGTTTTGCTGATTACAACAAGAAATACAAACTTCTTGTCTTTGATTACCCTTATAATTGCCTTTGATTCATGAATATGTTGATGCAATTTTAAGAGAAACAGTGGAAATATCCATCCTCATGCCTGAGAGGCTGAGATTCAGCTGGCCACGTACAAATGGCTGTTTCAGCTCTCCAGAGTACGTTGAGCTTCATGACTCTAATGACAAACAAGACATCTGCCTCACATGGGATATCTACACATAGATATGTAGATTTTAGATGTCTTATACTAAAGTCCACCCCTACAGTTCAGATCTGAATCCCACCCATCCAGTCTGTCAATGAAGCATGCACTTCAGGGAGGGAAGGTCTTGATCCCCCTTGGTCCTGAACCATGTCACCTTGCCTTTTCGAGCTGTTTGCAGTGTGACAATTGCAGTAAATTATTATTGAACTTGGTAACCACCATCCCAGCCTCTTCAAATCTAGCTGCAACTACAGGAACATCTCCCATATGGCATCTTTCACACAGAAATGCCAAGTAGCACAGAGTAAAACAGTACCTTGTTTCCATGCTAACCATGCAATACCAGCATGCAAGAAAAAACCACTGGTACTCCAGCACTATAAGTGAGATACATACTGATGTGGGGTACAAGTGGGTATGTTGATGGTAGTTTCTAGGAACTGGAGCCTTTAGAACTACTATTCTGCTAACAGAAGAATAGACCAAAGGGGTGATTTTTTTTAATATACAAATTCTGAATGATTTATCCTGAGATGAGACTCATTTGAATTGTGCTCCAACATGTTCGGAACGTTTTAGGTTTGACATCATGAATGGAAACTTCCTCACATTGTTGTATAAATACTGCAGGCACTGAAGGGAAGAGGCAGATTCCAGACTCACAGAAAACCAAACATTTCCATCTCTTCCATAATATTACTCTGTTAAAGGGAAACTTTCAACCACTGCGTCTCTATATACATATGGCACATTTTTCTCACACCCTTACACTGAGTGTGCACAAAATGGTACTAACATCAGACGTTGTTTCCACTTCAGACTTCTGAAACATTAACTATAACTCAGCATCCTTGGGCAACCTTTCAAGGGAAAAAAAATATGTTAGTCTTTGTTTGTAGCTAGAAACTTTCAATTTTCAGCTATGCTAAAGGTTTTTTGTTTGGGTTCATTTTCCTTTCCTATTCCAGTTTCTTTTAAAAGTGTACGCTACCAAGACCTTCTGCTGGTGCTTTAGTAAGAATTATTTGGCTTACACTTGATTATAAGCATAGCTTGGGACTCAGATTTTTGAAAGCAAAATGTTTCAGGGAAAAAAAAATAAAAGGCCAATTACAGGCACAACATGATTCACTAAGAAGCAAAACCGCTGGGGTGTCTTAATAAAGCCAATCCCCTACCCAGGGAATCCTCCAACAGCCTTTTCCACCAGAGCAGACCTTATCCAAGAGGGAAGTTCTTTTGAAATACATTGAATAACCTCCCTCCTCCTGCCTAAAGAGGCTTATTGGTAGCTCTCACGGTCCAGCAAATATTTCTGTCATCGTTGCAAACCAGCTGCAAAGGTTTAATATAACTAATGGCAGCGGGTGGTTTCTAATACTGAAAGGTCACTGAGTCACAGGAAGCCACCTGGCTCTACTGTATTGCTACAATTGCTATTATCTATTATTGTTCTATTGTTCTCTATTTATAATAAATATATCAAAATCTTGAAAAAAAAATCTATCCAGAGATACAGGAATCCTTGCCAGAAATTAAATATGAAATTTAAATTAAAACCAGCAGCTGCTCCTAATCGGCCAGCCAAAAAGAAAAAGCCAACCACAATAAAATGAAGCCTACATTTCATGCAAATTTCAGACTTTAATGTGTCATTTCCTGAAATGCTGGCTAAAAAGACAGACTGCAAGCAACTCCTTGGAGACCCTCATATTTAATGTGACCTTCAGTACCAACTTTCTCTTCTGTTTTACAAGGATTCTTTTTCTTTTACTGCCAGACTGCATTCTGGGTCACCTTTAAGATGTAGCTTAACATGTCATTCCCCACAGTGCTCTAGTCCCAAGTGCACAAGAAAAGAACATAACAACTAAATCTGCTTTCTTTCTGACTCTCAAAGCTGATTTCTTTGATATTGCTGTTGTGAGATTATTGAACAGCAGCCGGGGATTCAACAAAAACCCCAGAGGTCAGATTTCAGTAGCTTAACACAGGTGCTAAAATCAGGCAGCTACTTCGGTCTCCACTATATATTCAGTCAAGCAAGGGCAGCTGATGTTTACATGTGTCCTTTGCGTGACTGGTTTGATTGTCTCAGGTAAGTGAGGTACATATATAAACCTGGGTACCAGAAGGATGACAGAATCAATGTCTGCTATCTGACAGTAGTTTCTTACATATGCTGGAACCAAAGAAAATGTGGTACCATTTTGAAATGTGTACAGAAATGTCCTTTGGGATGAAAAGAAATTGTGCAGATCTGGTCTCTGGGAATGATGAGCCAAAAAAGACTTCAGCCCATGCTGACAGTTGTACTACTTCCTGTTCCAGTCCAGTCAAGCCTTGGTCAATCCTTACTACTATCAAAGGAAATAGAAGACATCTAACAATATCAATATGCAAATCCAGCTTTCATTCATAACTGTGTTTACTTTGATCGTTCATATGTGAGTGCAAAGCACAAGTCCAGCAAGAGGTGATAATTTGTGCTGACAAGTTTCACAAAATACATCTCTCTTAGATTAAATTCTTTTAATATTTTTTTTATGTTTAGTTTCTTCTCTTTGTTTTTATATTAGGGCAAAGTAGAGGAACTAGTTTCTGTGCTACTTACTCTGTGCCTCTTCCTTGTATTTACCCTCTGAAGTACCACAACACTTAAACTCTGTTTTGAAGACTTACACATGAATATAACAAACAGAGCATCCCTAAATAATTTTTCAGGAAACTTTCAGGCTTGACAAACCTATTCTGAAACAACTGTCAGGGGCTTGTATACTCAATAGTGTATCAGATAGAGATTGCAGAAACATTAACAAAAGAAAATAAAAAGCTGCAGTGGAATTTCTACCTTATCACCGGGGTGTATTAAAAAATTTCCTTCAGGTTTTGGTTCAAGAAAACTGTTCCAAAACATTTTCACTATTTTTTCACTTGTCTTTATGAGAATCGTTGTCTTTTATAACAACATTTTTGATTTATGGCATCAAACACTGCGAAGTTTTGATCTCACTTCTGGCATTTAGGCACTACTTTAATATACAAAACAAATCATCCAAGGAAGGAAAATTGCAATTTTGGTAACCTTTACCATGAATGATGAGAAGCATCCAAATGCATCACTAAGGTCAACACTCCTATATTTGTTTCTTTACTAAACCACTATAAAACTTAACATTTCTTTCCTATTCCATCCTCTTTCCACAACAAATTGCTGTTGCTTCAGGCTTTGCAACTATATGAAGCCATCTCAGCTCCAAATGTCTTTTAACTTCACTGGTATTTAGTTATTCCTCTAACATATCATAATTTTAATAATATTCTTCGGTCATGTCTGCTTTAGAGAAAACTGTACTTTCTGTTCCACTTTCATTTTGAAATGGTTCTTCCAGAAAAGTACAAGTGCTGGTGAAAACAGGAGTTTGAAACTGCATGTGCCAGTCGGAGATGAACATCAAATGGATGGTGTTAACAGAGCCTAGAAGTGCAACATTTCAGCAACCAAATGAGGCAATCAACCATCTGCTGGCAGAAAACCTCATGATCTGAAGGTATTCCAAATGTATCCTATTCATTTTCAATCTCAGATGGATTTTGCACCAGCACTTTTCCAAATTTCTGAAGGGAATAAATGGTTGTTGGGATTGATTTTTAGCTTCTCATTCCCCTTGATGGGGCAATGTTCATTGAATGGCTAGGTGTAAATAATCAAGTTTCTTCCTTTATGTTGTTGTGTTGTTTTTTTTCATAACTAATTTCAAATTTAAACGATTCTGAGGTTGGAAAACTACTGTTTCTCCTCATTTCTGATTTTAACATTTAGCATGCTGCAGTGGCATTAAAGAAACCCGCAAATGCCCCAAAACATTGGCTGTTGTATATGCATGTGGCAGAAATTTCAAAATCCTTCTGATTTTCATCTCTCAGTGAGGAATTCTTATTTCTTTCTTATTTTCCCTTCTTTAGTCTTAGTTTTTAAACTCCCTTAGTTTGGTCTTAGCACTAGTTCTTGTGCCTTCTTCGCATCTATTCTTCATTGTTACAGGTAGCTTATTGCAGATGGAGGCACACTCAGATCTGTTCCTGGAAAGCTATTGGCACAATCTCTGTTTATCTTACCACAGGCAGGACTTCTGTTTGTACTGAGTGAATATTGATTTATATTCATCCCCAGCATAAGTCTCAATTTTAAAAGGTGATAAACATTCAAAATTTAAGCCAAGGATTCAAGCTACCACAAGAACAAATAATATAAAAGCAAATGCAGTTAGCAAATGCTTTGTAGTTGTAGGGATTCATCAGTCAATTATGTGAATTATCAGTTTACAGCTGAAATGGGTTTGATACTAGCAATCAAAGTGCATAACAAGATATTTTAGAGATAGAAAAAGAGGCATCAAAGTTAAGCACAACTAAGATTTGTCCCTGTGTTTGTTTTCTGCATTTAATAAAGAGTTGAACAAAGCCAGGGCAGGCAAGATCATTGAAAAGATAAACTGCATTAAGTTATTAAGGGAAGTTGCTTTTTTATAAGGCAATCCTGTAAAAAATCCCTTTACAGGATAGCCCTGACAGTCTAGATGAATGTGCCCAGAGCTAGAATATGAAATTTAATGTTCCGTGACATAAATTTAGCTGTATCAGGGATGAATTTGGATGAACAGAATGCATTAAGATAAAATAATTCCCAAAGTAAGGTGAATCAAACTGGTATCAATAAATTAAAACAAATGGACAAACTTCATATTCTGACAGAGTCAGTGTTTGTGCTAGTGGAGAAGTAATAGTCCTGAAAAAGGCTAGTGGGATGTTTGAAAGGAACAGGTTCCATTTGTAAGACTAAACATGTTTTGGTATATCCAATTAGGATAATGTGCAAAGACAGTGCTCAATTTCAGATAACTCATGGCATTTAAGAAATCAAGTAGGCAGCTCCATAAGGTCTATATTCCTGCCCTCCCCACCTCAATTTTTCCCCTAAAGAAATAAAAAAATATTTTCAGGAGCTGCTTATGGGAAATAACTCTTGTAATTTGCCCTGCATAGTCAGGAATTGCTGATTCCACATGGGAAAAAGGGAGGGCTAAGAGGCACATATTACCCGTTACGTGGTTATACATGTGTGTGTACTTCACAAAGAAGGCCCAGTCTACAGAAAAAAAAGTAAGGCCATGCTTTCTTTATTGTATAATGACTACTTCGATATGTTTTCTAAAATTGCGTACAACACCATGAGAAAAAATATTTCTGCTTTGGCATACTGAAGCTTTTCTTTATTGAAGACATCAAACTCTTCTCTCATACCAGAAACAGAGGAATCTTTTTTCAATGAAAAATTCTGAGTTTTCTGTTTGCTACATGGATTTAGGAGTAACGTAAATATTGAAATATGGCAGTTTAGAATTATGCTAGGATATAAAAGAGATTATCATAAGAAGGCTTATATTTACTCCAGCACAAAAACCCCATTCTGTAGGCTAAGATCTTTTCTTGACTTCTAGACTTAAGTCAGAAATTTCTACTGTAATTAAAGTTACAGGAAATTGAGAAGCAATGAAAGATTTTAGATTCCTGGTTTTGAATTTCCACTACAGCAGTGTATTTATTTAGTGAGCATCCAACTAACATTAAAGGGAATATATTTATTTCAGGAATATATATAAATTATTCTTTATGTGAATATGGGATTTCAGAATTTCTCAGAGAAGTGGCAACTTTCTTTTTTAAGAAACACTTCCTCTAGAAAATGGTTTCAGGTATGAAAAATGCACTCAGGATTTACCAACCATTAATTTTATATCATTTATTGGTGAAATGTGTCACTGCAATGTTATCTTCATGCAAGATGTCAATGCATTTGAGATTTTAAAAATTCCTAATAGAAAGCTAAATACTGTCTGCAAAAAGCTCTGTATCATTTGAGATATCAGAGTAGTCTATAAATAAATGAAAATTCATGTTTAGAATGACTTGACATTTTAGAAACGTCTATTTGTCACTGACAACTTCCCTTTAAGTCTTTCTAAGTACTACAAATTGCAAAGAGCAGCCAGGAAGTAGTTCAATATCTCTTCATTGCCATCAAACAAATGGCTCTGTTTTCATTCGGAAAAAAATCCTGTCAGTTTTATTCCAGTTTAAGAATGATGAAACATTATGCTTATAGACTGTTTGCACTAAAATTGTCCTTGTTTCCAGACTCATTACTGTGTGTCCAGTTGAAAAGTTGCTGAAGACGACTCCTGGGTTTCTTGGAGTCAAGTGTGCAATGTGGAATTTTTCATAACACCCTGGGGACAGTGTAAAACTAACATCTACAGATCTTTCTCAGCATGAATCTGCAGCATATTGAGGAATACATATTGCAGATTCCCTCTGACCCTCCTCCAAAGTAGACAAAGAGCTATGAGAAATGTAGCTACAAACTGGGCATTAGTCACCTCCCTATGTATAATCCTTCTCATTCCATCCTAGATGCCCAAGAATATTGTAGACAGATGTGTGTGCTAGTAGATGTGACACATGACCTACATGAGACCTGTATGCTGCAAGATTAGCAGCTGAAAGCCACACAGGAAGACATAACATCTTAAACATCACCAGATATTTCTGTTCAGACAACTTCATCATACCCTTTGGATCAAGAAAGATGACAGAAAATTATTTCAAATAGAAGGGAGGAATAAGTTATGAAAATAAACACTTCTATCGCTATAAAGGCTTTTTGGTAGAATTGGAAGAGTAGTGTAGCCATAGGAACAGGAAGCCAAGAAGCAAAAAACAATTTGTGAAGGTGTTTGTGCCCCATCAGTGAGCAAATCTCAGTGGTGAATTTGAATCCTTTTGAGATAATATCTAACCTGTTGAAATGCTAGAGCATGAGCAATCAGATTGTGAACTCCTGCACAAAACATCCAGAATTGCTCCTTGCTTTGTCACCTCAAGTGGAGAGATACTGAAGTACCTATGTTTTCTCCTTGACCTCAGAACCAAAACAGGCTTTCTTTGTGTTGCATTTTCACAGATGCTTACCAAGAGTCAGCACTTGCAACAGAAGTGCCCCAAAAGTTTACCACCTAAGGCTCTGATGCTGCTCATATGCAGGTATGTACTAATTCCTCCACGTGAATAGCCCCATTGAACTACAGCAAAAAAGATTATCTGCAAGAGAGGAGTACACATAAGAAGCAGTGTGACAAAAGCACTCAAATGGTGCAGAGGAAAGCAGAAGCAATTTTATACACGCATCAATGCAAAAGGCAAACCAAGCAGGTGTTCATTTAATCACATTAATCTTGCTGCCACTGTCCTATTTATTTCTTCTCCTTCCCAAACTTACTTGCTACTTCAGTCGGTCTGATGTAGCACAACCATGTTCCCCATCTTTGTACATTTTGTCACATCGGAATGCTGGCATTCGTGCCAGGTGACCACCTTTGCAGCAGTGATCTGTGTGTATGTCTTGAATTGCTGAGGTATGTCTACAGTAAAAGGCAAATGCCACTCAGAAACCTGGGCTGACTTTTAAACAAATGATCACAGAATCACAGAATCACAGAATCTAAGGGGTTGGAAGGGACCTCGAAAGATCATCTAGTCCACCCCCCCTGCCAGAGCAGGGTCATCTAGAGTACATCACACAGGAAAGTATATCTGATGATGGAAGCATTCCGTTAATTTGGAGAAAACTTTTATTCTGAGCTCTTCATGAGTTGACTACATGAATTCTGAAAGCTTCCTGGTTTCCAAAAGAGAGACTTCGGAAAAGTAGTGATTTTTTTTCTCTCCATTTCATTTTTTCTTGCTGTGGTGTATTTCCTCCTATTTATATTCTTTTCTCTTTAAAGAGGTTTGTGGGTCATATGCAAACAAGATTGGATCAGACAGATGAGAGAAACCCAGCTGCAAGAAATCTCTGAACTGCTTCTTTCACATGCTTTTCACCCAAGTTCCAACATTGTCTAAACACTTCCTTTTCCTTTTCCTTTTCCTTTTCCTTTTCCTTTTCCTTTTCCTTCTCCTTCTCCTTCTCCTTCTCCTTCTCCTTTTCCTTCTCCTTCTCCTTCTCCTTCTCCTTCTCCTTCTCCTTCTCCTTCTCCTTCTCCTTCTCCTTCTCCTTTTCTTTTCCTGTTTCTTTTTCCCAGTATGAACAGAATGCCCAGGTTCTTCTATATATCTCTGCCTTTTTGTTCCTTTTTTTTGTCCCCCCCAGGGCTCTCCCAGGAGGGGAATTAAACCTGAAACATCATCTGTTTTTTAAACAGAACGCCTCTCTTAAAAATCTGAACAAGAAAAGTATGTCTTATGGCAACATTAGTGCACAAATGGGACTGTGGGACTAAGTTATACTTTACCACTCAAACTCTCACTGAAATGTCTGTTTGCATCTTCTGGCTTTGAAAATCTTAGCATTAGAAGGTATATTAGAGCCCCCAAAATGAGGATGAGGTCACTGTTTTGCTGTTAGCATGAAGCACTTGTAAACTTCTGAGCAGTGATAATTTTTCTTTAGTGTGAGGTGCAGTGCTGGACACTCTGGATAAGGTATTTGCTTATACTAAATCTTATGGTGAAAGCATTGATATCCCTATGATACAAAGCCCAAAAAGCAGCACTGCCATTTTACAGCAATCATTGCCTTGCATTTATCACTAATTACCTGGCACACTATGGGAACAGCACTGGTTGGAAAAGTGAAAAGCTGAATGGATACATTTGCTTTGTGAAAGTTGTAAAAAGAAATGAATAGATTGTCTTAATAGGATAGAAAACGCTCGAAAAAAATGAAGTGCTTCATGTTAGGAACAACAATAAAAAGAAAACAGTTCATACTTTAAGTTGAATTTTGAGTGGCTTTGTTCATTCCCTTTGCTCATCTAAAAGGAAAATAAAGTTAGATAATTTCAATAGCACTTCCCCTCACTACAAACACAGAAATAAAAACTGTTCCTTGTTCAGAGAAGGACATCTTTGCTAACTACACAGACCTACAAGAAATGGAAAAAGCTCAGGATGGCCATTTAACACCATCTTCACATAATCTCATAGGGAGAAATGGATGGGTAACTGTCAAACAGCAACTGGAGACTCGGTTTCAGAGAGTAAGCAAAGTGCCTATCCAGCTACTCATGATTCCATAACACCTTTGAGAAGCAATAGTGGAAGAAGCTGCAGGACAGTTGTCATAAACATGATACAGTGTAACTGAACAAGATGGAAAATGCAGTTTTCATCACATAGAAACTGCCAAGATTTCAACACCTGGGTTTGTGGGAAACAGTGAAATCTCAGGTTTCTTTCTCCATTATAAAACATTGCAAGGTATTGATATTTGACTTTATATTATTAGAAACAGAAGTAATTATATAACAGAAAGATCTGAATTGTCATTAAAAGTGCAACAAATAAGCTGGGTTTGTTTGGTTGCTTGCCCTTTAAATGGGCATTTCGCAGAATAAATGCATGACATGGAAAATTTTCAACTAGTTATGTCTTTCAGGGCTGCTTCTGTGTTGGTTGAGTTTAGATGCCATCTCACGCATGCCACTAGTATAAGCACGTTCCTCAGCAAAGGTAATCAAAGCATGTGCTTTGTGAGGGAAACCAACCAGCAGAACAAAGAAAGTAAAAATTAGAGAAGGAAATATTGTTGTCGCACATAAAGGACATTATTTTCAAAAGTTATACTTCATGATTCATGAAATTAGTACACAAGACAAATTCTTCTTGGCCAGTAACTCTAATGAAGTTTAAAACATATTTGCTTTTATAAGCAATATTATAAGATTTAGCAAATATTTGTGCTAGTCTGGAGACTATAGATACTGTCTTTTCAGAGGCTGCCAATAATATCTGGAAACTTGCTGGAAATACACTAGAAACCTGCTGTGTGGCTATATTAATATATTTTTAATGAGTTTTTATTAAAAATTAGTATCCTAAACATTACATTAATGTAAATAATAGGTGGTAATAAATAAATGTAATGCAAGATCACAGAAATATTGACATTTCCAGACTGTGAAATTTCTTTTAAGGGAAATTTAATCAGAGTATCTGTCTACAGAGCATAATGCTCACCTGTACTGAGAAATAAATAATTTTAATGATATTTGTTCCTTCTTGCCTCAATTGGTTTAGCATAGAAAGAGAGAGAAATAAGAGCATGAGATATTCCCAGAAGGCTATAGGGCAGCAAGACACAGGAATCCTCTCTCTCAGTAGTCCACTCAGGGTATTTTAGTATTTCTTTCCTCAGCCGTAACTCCCTCCTGTCTATGATCATTACAGAAGTCTGCACTTATTAAAAAAATTTCCTTTTTTGTTTGCTGACTGATATTTTTGCTGACCTGTTACTTCCAACAGGAATTTCTCTTTTGCCCCTGGATTCAATGTCTATGAGACAAATTTCTTCCACATGTCCCTCCTTTTATTCTATCAAGTTTTACCTCCTCACTAATTCAAGATCACAGCCAAGCTATAGATTTTCTTTTCTGTCTAGGGCCAGCTCTATAGTGCAAATAAAACTATCAAATCCCTGTTCTTCTTGTTACATACAGTGATTACACAAAACCCACTAAATCATTCAGATGAGGAATGTTAACAGAGGAGATGTAGTGTAAATATGTGCACAGAGCACTCATGGATTTGCCTCTTCTCTCAAGCAGTCATGCAAGCAGGATTTGGGGACAGAACTGACCTTGGGTTTTTTGTTTGTTTTTTTATTGGAACCATCAAAACCATAGAATTCAAACTGCACTATAAAGCCAACCAAAAGTGTTTCAAATCAAATGGATATAATTCAGTGTGCCAATCCCAGGCTTTGACTCTTTTCTTGCTCCACCCCTACTTTGACAAAGCAACCTTCTTTGCACTGTCAAATTCATCCTCTCGTATTTAAGAGTTTATGTAAAATCTTGGTTTTTGCAGTGGTCTAGTCAATAGAGAAAATTGCTTGCATGCTGTTACCTTAACTTTCAGCTTAGCCTTCCAGGATGTAGTGAAGACAACAAGGACAAAATGGAAAATATCAAGGCAAATATCTGCCAAATCACAATAAATGTATACAATAAGCATAGTCTGCAAAAAGAGTCACACTTCCTTTGTTCATTGTGAATCTTCACCATCTTCCATCAGACAACAGTGCTCTAAGTATCCTCTGACATGTGTCTTATTAAAAGTAAAAGCTCCTTGGGGTAAAAATGTCAAGAGTAGAAGTGACGTGCCTGTGGTACCACATAAATAACAGTAATATGTCTGTAATGCATTGAACTGCAATCCATTCAACCATTTCAACACATGTAAGAACACTACAGTCAGACTGTGCAAATCATAGAAATTCACAGGAAAAAAAACAGCAACTCCTTTACTTTCTGCTAATATGCATCTTTCACTTCCACTTAATAGCAATGGGACTGGTTTCATTAGGATAGTAATAAAGTACACTGTGAAGATTTCCCACCTCAAGGGGAAACAAATTACTCCCTTGCATGTGTTTTGTGACCTCAGTTACATGAGTGGTTGATGCTTTTACAGTGTCTGGAATTTAAAATACAGATGTGTTGGCATCTGGCCCTGAGGTCTTAGCCACCACTGCCACAACCCCTTTCATAAATCTCTAAGGTGGCAACATATTCCCACGACAGCTCAGCTATAACATTGATATTTCCTAACTGTGGCAACACGTCTACAGGGATGTGGGTTGAAACCACCAATTTAAGTCATGCAGGCCACAGAGCTTTCAGAAGGGAGACACCTTTGCTGTTACTCACTTGAACTGGTACTGAACTATGTTACCCAGAGGTTAAAAGGCTGCTGCTGATCCCCAGAGCCCCATGAGACCTTCTATGCTAGCATTTATTTCTACAACAGCTAGTTCCCTGTGTTTTTACAGCAATTTAAAGAATGGCACTGAAATGTGTGCCATCTGCAGCTATGCATCTAAGCAGCTTTATTTCCCGGTGGTATAATGTATATTAGAAATATGAAGCTGTACTCACCACAACCAGCTCTGGAATTAGATAAAAATACACCAGCTGGGACAGTGAGTAGCATGAAGCAGGCACTTTATAGGATAGTACATGTATTCTCTATCACTTTTCTGATATTAGTGTCAAATGGTATAAACATGTTTTCTAAGCCTGGCTGTATTTCTGACTTTCAGTCACCATCATGATATTAGGATTCTTCAGGTCTTTTTCCCCATTTTTTCCATGACAGAGAGAGGCAGGGAAATTTTCTTCTCATACCTTCGAGGTGCTTTTAATCTCTGTCTGCATGTCCTGCCCAGTGATGTGTGTGTGGTTATCTCTGCAGGTGAGTCTTTATGTAATCCTTTTTTATACCTCCCTGACTCACAGCATGCTTTTTCCACCTTTCTTCTTTGGGTAATCACATTTGTTTTCTCTCCTTAGCTTGCACATATTAGCCTTTCTCTTATTCATTTTCTTTAATTTACATATCTGCTTCATAGTTTGTTTTTCTCTGTATGTAGCTTGATTTTTCTGCCTTTTTCCTCAATAAATTTTCTAAGTTTCATTCTCTTTTATATTCTCTCTCTTCTCATATAGGCTTCTGTAATAGTGACTTACTGAAGGCAGAAAGGCGTGCAGAAATATACGCAACACTTCTCTGTGTTTTCTCAGCAATCATACAACTGTTTTGAAGATGAATCCTGAATATTCTGAATGAAGATGTACTCAGCCCCCCTGGATCTCCCAAAGGGGCCAGAAGCAACCCATGGGATTTATCAGCTTGGAGGCAGACACTTAACTGCAATCCACTTTACCTGAATACTGGATCACAGAAGGAAAGAAACACTTCCTGGACAATGCTGTTACTCACACAATTTCGTTAGTGTGTGCATTATGGTCAAAGTTCACTGTTAAAAATTTGCAGACCAGGAACATAAAAAGTGGAGAAAATACAGTAAGATTTAGTCTGGTATAACTTTAAGCAGGAACTGAGCAAACTCCTGACAAGCACAAGAATACTCTGCTTAAAACTCTTCTGCTTCCCTGCTACTTTGAACATCTCTCAGTACAGCAGGAGCCAAAAAGTGACTTTTCAAGGGAAGACATTTATATGTGTGCTGATGCAGGTAACAAGCTGCTTTTCTCAGTGCATTACAGTGTTTCAGACAGTGAAGTTAACTAAAAGCAGTCTGATCGATGCTCCCAGGTAGGATAGAGTTTGGGTCCTTTCAGTATTTGGTCCAGTCTAGTCAGATACTTCTTAAGTAACATGGGTTTGGTTTGGTTTAGATTTGGAGGGGGAGAGGTGGAGTGGTGTTTGGTTGGTTGGTTTGGTTTTGTTTGGTTTAGTTTGGTTTTGGGGAGTGTTTTTTTTGTTTGTTTTTAATATTACAGTGAGTAAAGCAGCAATACCTGTGGGAATGAATTCACCTTCTCCACCCTTTGCCATTGCAATGTTAATAACAGCTCAGGATGCAGGACCTGCAGGAGACCACATCCTTCTGGACCAGTTGTTAGAGATCAAGCAAAATATCCTAGAACAGTTAAAATAGCACTAAGTGCCTGAGATTAGGCAAGACATTAGGCACCTGAGTCACACCCTGAGACTTTGTACATTACAGACATTTTATCTGAATGAAGTAAAAATCAGATATATTTAGACAATCAAAAGGGGCCATTTACACTGGTAAACAGATATTTCTGGCCTGGGATCCATCTGACTTGATTTGAGGGGAGGCAATTGAGCTCCACACTCAGACACCTGTGTGTAGGGATCTACCTCTGAGCTAGATGTGAAGGAGCTGATTATTATCAGTGACAGCTTAGTGGTTGAACTCCGGAAGATGAGATTTGGGTCTCCTTTCTCTGGAATGTCCCTCTCACTAGACTACAGGACACAGAGGATGCATTTCCAAATTGTTTCTATTGTAAACCTTGCCAGAAAAGCAGAAACGCTGTAGAGGAATTGAAACACTGGTAGAATAGAATACATTTTTCCCTTTTTTAAAAGTTTTGGCTGAAAGAACATTTGTTAATTCTCAAGTAATTTCGTCTACTCTGAAAAGACCATTTTTGTTGAAAAAATAATCTCTTACATTCTCTTATTTTAATTTTTTAATTTTTTGTTTGTTGGTTGGGTTGGGTCTTGGGGTTTCTTTTTGCCTCGTTCTATCACAACTTCAGCTATTGTGACAGGGAAAATACAGAACAAGATTCAATAGCAGTTTCTAGCCCTTAGTCAACAAGAAGTTAACTTCATTTCTACTTTGGTTCTTGAACTCATATGAAACAAATAAAGCTGGCTTGCACTGGTGAAAGAAGGAAGAGATAATAATTTGGGAAGGGCAAGATTTATCTCATGTTCAGCTGGGCTGAACTGCAAATAGAATTCCTTTGCTTCCTTGCTATCACAGAATCACAGAATCACAGAATCTAAGGGGATGGAAGGGACCTCGAAAGATCATCTAGTCCACCCCCCCTGCCAGAGCAGGGTCACCTAGAGTACATCACACAGGAACGCATCCAGGCGGGTTTTGAATATCTCCAGTGAAGGAGACTCCACAACCTCCCTGGGCAGCCTGTTCCAGTGCTCTGTCACTCTCACAGTGAAAAAACAATATATAAACAATATATACATATAACAATATATGTTATTGCTATAAACAATATCCCTGAAGAAAAGATCTTCCTGAATGCTTTTTTAATTTTTTTCTTAGAAATTTATTTTTTAATCAGCTTAAAGATTAGACTGACTTGCAGATTGAATTAGTACCAAAAAAAAAAATAAAAAAATTAAATGACACACACCAAAAAACCTAACCCTATAGTTAATTTTCTTATATCCAACATTTCTGAAGACAGATTTTATGCAAATATATTTTCACCTTCAGTGGACTATTTTGGCTAAAAGCTTGTCCACCAAAAATCTGTATCACTCAGGAATCTGAACTCCTAACATGTCTTTTGACAGCTGCATGTAAAGCAGAGGTCCAGGCATGTGGAAATGATGAACAGAGAATACTCTTAAATTCATGACAACCTCAAAAAGTTGTATGCTAAGAAGGGTTTTGAAGTGAAGTTGCCACTAAAATCCTCTGTAGATATGCTTTTTAGAAGTTACACTATGTTGCACAGTTATGTTGCCTGTTAGAACTAAAAATTACTATGATGGCTGAAGCTATAAAGAAAACAATGTAAGATATGAATCTGTATTTTTCAAAGGAAAAGTAACCTGGTATGTCATTCACAAAGGCAGCTGGACCTTTTTTGTCAGCAGCCTATTCTTAAGAGTTCTTTCTGTACAGGGCCATCTAGGTTTTTCCTCATATTCCACAGCCTCCTCCAGTGGTCTAATAATTTCATGGCTTTGACTAAAGAAAGCTTTGCCAGCATTGGGAATGTTAAACAATTTTTTGATGTAGTGAAAAAAAAAAAGGTGCTCTCTTGTTTGTCTATAGTTTAGGTGTTGTCTGACTTTTCAGGAAGCTCTTATTAATTCTCAGCTTTTACCTTCTCTTCTGAAATATTCGTTTGTGACATTTATGTATAAATATGATAGTCGAGGTCAGAATCTCAAAAAGGTGAGGCATCAATATGTGATGACACCCTCTGCATTCATTAATTTATCTCAAGGATTTTAAAACACTTTAGAAGCTATATACAAGACAGAATATTTTTCCTTCCCAGATGGCCTGCAGCACAGTCCAAGTGTAGAACCTGAAATCTTTTAAAAATGGATAGAAACACTATCAAGCAATGAAAGGATGAAAATGAAAAATAGTGTTTCCATGTTGCTTAAGAAACAGAATTTTAACCAGAAGCACAGAAATCCCACCACTAATGGAAATGAAATATGAAGACTTTTAAAAAAATTCTTTATTATTTTTAATAATTTATTTTATTATTTTTGTAAATTAATTATTTCCTAAATATTTTAGATTTATTTTGCCTTGTCCTTGTTTGCCCATTGACCAGTTTTATTTCATGGTCAGTACTCTACAGATTGTTTCTTTGACCTGCTAAGTAACCAGCGTCAGCTAGCTTAGGGATTTCTTGAACCAGAAGCTAATTCAGTCTTTGGTAGCATTAGATAAATGTATGTCCTTGATTTGTTTGTTTGATTTTGTTAATTCAAGTTCTTTCACAACCCACAATATCCATTCCAAGTGAGTTATGCCGTTAAAACATGTAATGTAAGAAAAATCACTACATTTTTTTAACGAGCTTTAATGTGTCATAGTTTTTAATGTGTTTGCTGACAATTTCTTTGGACATTCTTTTTTCCAGTATAATAAATGCAGTACATAAGGGTTTTTTATTTGTGGGGTTTTTTTCCCTTTCTCAACCTCTCCTCACTCCCTTCCCAGAATATTTTCACAGTGACCAGAAATGGACCATTATCTTGGATGACTTCTGAAATGCTTTCTTTTCTCAGATTCTATTAAAAAATGAAAATGCAGAAATGTTCAGAGATCTTTCAATAAATCAAGAAGTAGCTAAAACAATACACATCCTTCTCAGTGGGCATTAGCCATTATTCCTCTCTGGTCATTAGCACGGGAAAGCTGACTGTGCACGAATTCATACAGAAAAATTAATGGGCCACATCTGAAAAGATAATAGCAGAGCTATTAAAGCCAACAAAGAACTTAAAGGAAGAAGAGGGAATGCTGAGGAAAGATTAAACGAGAAAATACTGCACCAGAGACTGTGTGTAGAAAGATATATTCATATACATTGTTACAGACAATGCAATTGGTTCCACTTCTGCTCGCTCTGTTTCAGAATTTCAGAGCATTTGTGTGCAAAACCCACATCAACATCAAACCACCAGGTCTGTCCATGCCACCAAAAAAGGCAGAGGATGTCCCACAGTAGCCTTCAGCAACATTATGTGACTGTCAGAAGGGTTCTCCCAGGACTTAGTTAAAAGTGAAATTTAAGGAGGTCATTATAAAAAACAAAACAACAAAACCCAAGAAACCACAACCAAAACAAAAAACAGCAATAAAACCACCCCAAAACCCCCAACCAAACAGGATTCTGGCACTATTACACTAAAGCTTCCAATGCTCAAGTGAGAATCAAATCAAATGTGATCAGGTGGCAAATAAACTTCATTTTTTGTTGTTGTTTATTTGGAGCTTTTTTAGTTAAAGAGAAAAAAAGAAAACAAGGTAGGTAAACAAGCAGACAGCCTGTTTATATAACTAAGTCTTAAAGTAAAATTATACCAGTATTAATCTGCTGGGCCGATCAACTGTTTTTTCTTTCCTGTAGAAGTCTTCATGCACTATTTTAAATGTTAAAAGTCTTTCTGGTCACAATGGCTGAACTGAAGCTGAACTGACCTTTTGATGTTTGACTGTATTAGCTGTGCCTTGCTTTGCTGTCTCACTGTAACTGAGGTTTTGTACTAGTACTTTACTCTAGCTGCTCCCCTCTCTAATAGGAGCTTTAGTTAACAGTTTTGCACTGTGTTTTTGCAAAGTGTTGGAAACTAAGTGCAGACAACCTGTAGCAGCTACTTGTGTCCCAGCTCTTAAGGGACAGCTTTGAAAAAAGATCAAGTTCTATCTCTCATACTGCACGAAACATTGTATAAAAACTTGCTTTCCTTCTTCCTTTTTTTTATAGTAAAGAATTTTTCTAGTTTCATTCTTTTCTTTTTATTTTTATTTTTTTTTTTTTGTACAATCTTTGCCTTCTGTTCTGGAAACAGTTGTTTAAGTTCATGGTAGCTGCACACTTCATCCTGGATGCATTATGATTACAAATCTTCTCTGCTTTATAACATAATTGACTTTTTATAAGGAAATAATTGTCAAAAGAAATAATGCAACACACAAAAAGCCATGCTTTGAGCATGTCCATAAGTCTTTTATATTTGTCTAAACTTTGCTCCACCAGCTCTACCAGAGCATCCCTTCCCAAGCAACATTTGAGGTGAAGAGAGAGGAAGAGAGGCAGCACGTTCATCATCATCCCTTGCCATCAGATTTACTTGGAGAAGATAGTCAGGCAGCAGTGGAACACCTTGAATGTGGTGACTTAGATACAATCTGATTTTCTCCTCCACTTATTTCAGCACCACAAATTTTAAGGAGAGCTGAAATATCCACCACAGATATAGCGGTGTCACATTGTTCCCAAAAAGCACATAGGCAGTACAGCAATGGGAGTGTGATGTGAGAGTCAGAACATAGCAGACATTCCTAATGTGCTAAGGTTGTGATGCTCACAGTTAAAACGAGCCAGTTTTCCTTTAGAACTAGCTATAAGGGAAGAAAACTATTTCCATACCAAAACAGTGGAACTCCCAGGGTCAGAACACACAACAGCCAGCAAAAACATCCCAAAGTCAAGAGGCCAATGTACCATCCTCCCAGCAACCAGGTAGGAACAACTTAAATGGAAGTAGTCAGTGGAGGCAAGTCATTGCTTGGGGCCGTAGGTGAGCCCCCACCTTGCTCACCTCATCTCCCCAAGTGCCTCTGCAAAACAGGTATGAGGCTCTGGGTGGGGAATCCCAGTTAAGGGACAATGGGGATGATGGCCCACCTGCATCAATGGCATCACAGGCAGTAGGGTCTACCCCCTCTTGTAGTACCCCTACCTCAGGAGGGTCTACTCCCTCTAGTACGACCACCTTGACTAGGAAGAAAAGAAGGGTGATAGTGGTAGGTGACTCCCTTCTGAATTGAACAGAAGGTCCAGTATGTCAGAAGGACTGTCCTCTCAGGGAAGTCAGTTGTCTCTCTGGGGCCAGGGTTAAAGATATTGAAAGGAAGCTTCCTAACCTAGTGCAGCCTTCAGACCATTATCTGCTACTGCTTCTTCATGTAGGTGGCAATGAAGTTCCAACATGTAGACCTAGGGAAATCAAAAGGGACTTTAGGGCCTTGGGGCAGTTGGTTAAGGGAGTTGGGGCACAGGTTATTTTTTCTTCAATCCTTCCAGTTGCATGCAGTGACACTGGAAGAAACAGATATATCCAGGCTGTTAACACATGACTCCATGTCTGGGTTCACCACCACAACTTTGGGTTCTTTGATAATGGGATGGCCTACATGACACCAGGCTTGCTGGCGTTGGGTGACACTCACCTTTCTCAAAGGGGGAAGAGGGTGTTTGCACAGGAGCTTGTGGGGCTCATTGACAGGGCTTTAAACTAGATTTGAGGGGGAGGGGGACAATACCAAGCTTCCCTGTGACAAGCTGGGGGAAGACAGGCCAAGGTTAGGGGGATGGAGTGCGAGCAAGGGCCTCAAAGGAATTCCGGCTACTCTAGCCACTAAGTCAGCTTATAGCAGCATTCCAGTACCTGAAGGGAGCCTACAGAAAAGCTGGAGAAGGACTTTTTACAAGGGTGTGGAATGATAGGTTAAGGGAGAATGGTTTCAAATTAAAGGAAGGTAGATTTAGACTGGATATTAGGAAGAAGTTTTTAACTGTGCGGGTGGTGAGACACTGGAACAGGTTGCCCAGGGAGGTTTTGACTGCTCCCTCCTTGGAAGTGTTCAAGACCAAGTTAGATGGGGCATTGAGCAACCTGGTCTAGTGGGAGGTGTCCCTGCCCATGGCAAGGGTGTTGGAAGTAGTTGATCTTTAAGGTCCCTTCCAACCCAAATCATTCTACGATTCTATGAAATACTCTGTCTCACATATCCTTCTTTGGTCAAAGACAAATACTTCCAGAGGGCAATTCATAGTGTCCTAAAATGGGCACCCAGGGTGAGCTAAATCAGCTTCCAGAAGAGCTGACTTTGATCTCTGACTTCAGAGACGACCTAGGTGAGTCTTGTTTTTTATCTATATACCTACCTCATTGACTTTGTATCCTCTCAACATCTAGCACCATGTCAAATACCTTGGAGTGTATGAAAGAAGCATAGGAGGTTGGTGGGTAGCCTACAGGACTGATGGGAGACCTTTGCTCTTCTGGACAGGCAGAAGGAAGGTAACTCAGTGCATCTCAAATGATTGTAAGTACTTCTGTGTGAGCAGATTATTCAATATGTTAATAATACGGAAGACAAACACCACCCTAACTGCAGCGTTACAAATGAATAAAAATACATATATTCAATAATGTTATATTTTATAAGACAGTAAATATGGATTCTGGATACAGCTGAGATTCGGTATTATAATAATGGTCTTAGTTATTTGGTACAAATACAGTTTTATTTCAGATTTATTTTCATTTATGCATATGCAAGTGCATGAGGAAATTTATTAGATTTTACTTACATACTTAATTATACCCGATTTACATTTTGAGGACCAGGGAATTACTGAACACTATGCTGTGAGAGCTGGACCTAAGTATAAACTGGCTGATTTTACTCTATGTAAACAGCAGTTTAATCCTCTCTGGGTGACCTTTGATTGAGTAAAAAAGCAGATAAGAAAAGTTATGCAGTCACTTAAATTCTTCCCTGAAAAAGATGAGCCTATGTTTATGTATTTTCTTGGTTTCTGGGCTATTGAAATGGCTTTTAAGACATAGTCATCGGTGTTTATTTTTCCATATGTATTTGTATTTTGCAAATAATTCACTAGCTTGAAGGCCATCATGAAGACTACCTCATGTGAAAAATGAGAAAAAAATCCTATAAGCCTGGTACAAAGAAAGAATTAATGAATCCCGGAAGAAGAAAAAAAACACTAAAATACCTCTACAAGATTGCAGACTGTTTTTTAATCTGAAATGGGGGAATTGGGCTGGAGACAGAGGGCTTAAGCTTGCAAAGCTTTCTAGCCTGTCTTTTTACTGGCCATAGAAATAGAAAGTATTTTTAAGAAATCTTTATAACTTGTTTCACTGAATTCACTGAACTTCTTGTTAAAATTTTCTACAGGACATAGACTATGACAAGTTATAATAGTAAGTGAAGATTTTAAAAAAACAATCTCGTTTTTTGTCTTTCCAATTTGTCTTTCTGTCTGCTACGTGTCCTGTTGTGCGGTGGAGTTTACGTTGGCCCAGCTTTATGAAACATAAGCAATGAACTGCCTCTGTTCATTTACCTTTTCTCTCAAAGTTACGGGAAGTGACAGAGTTTTGTTATGTGACCTACAGCAAAATAGTTGGGACTAGATTTTCAAGTGCTCAGCAGCCTATGTTCCACTGCAGCCTTTTACACTTTCAAAAAAAGCAAAAGGGTTTGATCCACAAATAACTGGTATGTGTATGATGGAAAGTTATCTTTTCAGGAAAAACTTTTAAAAAATTACCTGAAAATAAATCTGGGGGTTATCAAAAGGTTTAAGCTAGAGAGAAAGATTTGCAACAAAAATGTAGCTCTTTGTGGAGTTGTACATGTTCCCCATGGGCTCATTAGTGTGAGCTGGAGAGATCACTAGATAGGTTTTATCTCCCTCAGCCCCAGTTTTTTTTCTTTGTTTGTGTTTTTGAAGATGGAAAGTTGTACAGTAAGAGTTTCCTAACCGTGATACATAATGGCAGGTAGACTTCACTGAAGGTCATGGCCTATCAAAAGTAAAGGTTCAAGGAATGAGCTATCTTCTCCAGGAGTTTCTGCAATTTCCTTTTGAATAAAAATCATCCCCTTATTTCAGGGGTTTGTGGAGGAAAGTAAATAAATACAATAAATAGTAATTTCCAGTGGAAATAAAATTACTTTTGACTTTCCTGCTCCATAATTATGTTGTTGGGTGCTGATGAAAACCATAAGTTCTACTTGCCTACAGAAAACATGGTGTTAGCTGGGCAATTCAAGTGCAGAAATCCCTGCCCACCTTCCTGTTGCTTACTGTTCTTCCCAGCTGCCTGTGCGCAACTCTTGTCATTTGCCTTATACTCATATTATACACTCAACTTAAAGGGACCACAGAGTTTATAGAGCATCTAGACCTGCAGGGGACTGATCTATGGTTGTGGACACTATCAACTACGCTAATTGGAAAAGCACAAAATAGCAGGCTGTAAAATGTGTACAGTCAAACGTATCTGTCCCAATGGCATACTACAAGAGTTAATTTATGTATTCCTTTCAATGTGTTCAGAGCTGCTCTGATAAGAGGTGCTACATAAGACCTGAGAATTATTCATTTATTATTTATTAGTCATGTTACCTCAGTCTATTACACATGGAGAGAAAACAGATAGTGAAAGCCTGATTCTATAAGCTTAGCATTGCTCAGTTTGGACTTTAGGCAGCTTTTGCAGCTTCCCTGGATCTATTTGTAGGCACAAAGAAATTGTCACCTAGGAACAGATCAATGGAATAGCTGGAGCAAGTTCCTGTCTCTTAACAGTTGTCAGTGCAGCTGCTTCAGAAAAGAGTGCAAAATTATTATAGCGAATCTGATTGTGTGGTCTGCTATGTTACAGGACAATTTTGTCTAACTTCAGTGGGTCATACTATACCTTAAAAATAGGATTGGATAGCTCTCATGCTTGTACTTTTGCTGTTGTAATACCATTGTTATTTGTGTTTATGGCATGATCCAGCTCTATTCTTAAATCTACAAAGCTACCCAGTGGTATTGACACACCACCTTCCTGTAGCAATGAATTACAATGGTGAGTTATCCAGTTTTCAATGAAAGACATTACTCTCTGAGCAATTTTTTAAAAAGGATATGCTTTTGAATTGAATTGCATGCCTCCTCTCCCTGAATTTTGCTTTGTTTACTTTCTATAAAGGGAGAAAGAAGCATCTCAATGTGTCTTGCTGTAACATCTTTTATGCACATACTTCTCCAGGAACCTCCTGACTCTAAGTTTGTTAAGTTTCTCTCACACATCCCTGCTAACACTCAGAAACTCAGCAGCAGGGAGTACCTTTGATCCTGAGCACAACTTTCTAATTGCCCTGAACTACTGTGCTGCAGAACAGCTGAATGAAGACAAACTTGCCAGAGGAATGGGTTTGCAATGCCAGACTCATTTTATCTGAGCCAGACGTGAAGTTGCGTCTCCTGGGCTGTAGATTGAATGCATTAACTTGGTCTTAAGAGAATCCAGTGTTTTGCATCCCCATAGAATACTCTTCATAGCCAACATTTTAATATACTCTGAATTTTCTCATGGTACTTCTTGCTGTTGACTTTGCTAAGGATACTGCACCAGAGATAAGCAGTAACCACGTGCTTTATGGAGTCCCATGACTAGCTCATTTAATTTGTCCTTTAAGTGAACTTCCTATGTATTTCCTGGTAAGAGTGCTTTATGCTCCACAAAGCCTGGCACATGCTTAGCCTCATGTTTCTCCCTAACCCCTGCCACTCCATCTTCTTGTTTCCCCATATTCCCTTACATGTGACACTCAGAGAGGCTACTGCTGTTACAGGTCATCTGTCTAAAGATGAATTACTTAAGTGTGTCATCAAGCAGAGTCACTTTAACAGCATAACACAGCAATACATTGGTGTTTTGATGATGTATTTCTGTGGTACATCAGAGAAATGCAAAATGGCAGAATGGCTGTACATATGGTTACCCTTATAAATGTAAACTAACAGGGTAGTGTTGTCAGCTAGCTGAAATCTGGGAATCTGAGCTGGTTTTCTCAAGAACAAGGAAGTATCTTTTTATGGCCATCTACATGCACCCAGATAGAGACATTTCCTCTTGTACTCTTTTCCCATTCAGCCCCATTTATGTGTTATATTCTTTGTGACAATTATCCCAGAGTCTATGCTGTCCCTACTAAAACTCAGAGGCTTCTATTTGTGGGATCATAATAATTTCTTTTGCAATACATGGTGAAGACTCCAAAAGGCTGAGTAAGCTCCTCTGATCATTGCTAAGCTAAGCACCATGGGTTTCTGCTTGATGGAGACCTTAATAACCAAGAAGTATATTAGTCTTTACATACTGAAAAGGATGAAATTATATGGATGCACGGTCAGCTTCAGATTGTCCATCTCTTTCTTGCATGTCAAGTCTGGCTTGTTGCTTCCAGAGGAATGGAACAGCAGGGACTGGCTCTCTCTGATGTGGAGACCTCACTTGTCCATCAGTCTCATTCTGTGGTCTCCTCATGGGTGCTCTACCTCACCCTTCTCACTTTTGTTTCTGCCCTTCCTAGTCCCATGACAGACACACCACCATCCCCACTCTTGACATGGTTATATCTCAATGAACCCCCTATTCTGAAATAGCTAAGGTGGCTCTGTACAGCTGCCTGGAACATCAGAGGACCAGATCAAGCACTCCAGGCTTTGTCTCCAGTTCTGTTCACACAGATACAGGAGGAAAAAGAGCAGAGAAACTCCTCTAACTGCAAATTAAGTCTTTGGACTTATGCCAGCGTCATTCATGCTTGAAGGAAAAGAAGATCAAAATAAATAAGAACAGCTAATTTTCAAAGCTGATTTTTAATGCACAGTGTTTTTTAAAGTTTTTTCTTTCCAGTAAGGGTGTCTGGAGTTTGGCTGTAGGACAAGTTCTTCTACTGTTAGATAGGAGGCCTCAATTTTCTATAGGTAGTTTTGGCACCCAGACTGCCACACTGAGCCCCTTGCTTAGCACAGAATAACACTTTATATGAAACAGGAGGCATGAATCATTGCATTATAAAAATAGTCTCTTTACCCAAAACTCCAAGCTAAGTAGGTTTCCTTGTAGTCAGATTGTAAAGTGTGAGGAAAAGGCACTCTGACTCACAGGATGGAACCAAAATGAGCCCTATTTTTCTACTAATATTTGAAAGCCATTGTCCAGTTATTCCCCACTCCTCTCCTGCAATTTATCAGAAATAATATCTTTGTCACTTTGCCCTTGCAATGCGTGTTTTGAGTTATGGATGCACACTGCCACAGCCAGTGGAAGCACACTGAAGTAAAATGAAAGGGAGGTAAGAACTAGACCTACTATTTGTTCACGTAATTTTAGAAAGGTTCCCATCACTCAAAATATTCTGCCTCTTTATGCATAGATATTTTTTCAAAGCTTATTTCAGAATAACTGTTGAACCTGTTTAACCAGCTTCCATAGTATCAAGAGGTACGCTTTAATGTACTTCTTTGATGTTCAATAAGAACATTACCATTTTGTGAGACACCATGATTGAGTTTCAACAAGCTTTGTATTCGCACAAAATCTCTCAGCTGCAATTTTGCACCTTTCTTGCATACGTTAAAAAAAATAGTTACTTTTTGCAGTGCCTACACAAACAGGTGTGGAGGTCAATAACATACATACAAATACAATAATAAGCAGTCCACTGTTTTCTGTGCTCTTTCTCTCTCTCCACATTTCTGAAAATCCCAACACATCTTCCAACTCTTGTTAAATCAGCTCCTCTGCTGATGTAAATTGGTCTTACTCTATTGACTTCAGTGGGACTATGTCAATATACACTGGCAGAGAGTCCTCCATCATGTCTACATCTATAATTAATTCCAACTATTGCTTTTTCACTCTCATGTATTACTTTTTCAGAGCTTAAGGTCAACAGAACACTCTCTTTTTAACACATTGCACATAATAATAAATAAGCCAATGAGATAATAGTATTTCCAAAACACTGAGAAGATATTTTGATAAACTAATGGATTATGAAGATGTTTGAATCCATCATTTGAGATGCTAGCAAAATAACAGGTTCAAAAGATGAGTATGTTTTATGCAATTTAAGTATTCTGCTATCATGAATCACCAAGTTTAAATATTACAGCTCAAACCCCCTTTTAGCCTGTTCCCAAGAAATATTAATCATTTTTTAACTGCACTTTTTCATTTCTTATGGAATAGATTAGCCCTGAAAAAGATGTCTCCATTCCAATTATGGATATCCATCTAAAAGCAAATAGCATCAGAAAAATGCTGGTTATCTGTTCACAAGTTCCTCTTAGAAGGTTACATTTGTTTAAAGATAGATTTGTTTATCTAGTATACACTCTGCTTTTCACTGGCAGAGAAAATCAGTTTGGAACAAATTGTGGCTGATGATAAGGTTTTGAGCAGCATCACCACTAACATTTGCCTGAGGGAGGTTATTGTTCTAGGTCACCAAACTCAGTTACTGTGGGTGAGCTGCTGTACCTTGAGAATGAAAGAATCTGGCTGGTCCACTCTTCTCCCACCCTGGGCAAGCACTGAGTTTCATTGTCAGAGGAAGGTCAGTGGTCTTGCCATACCAGAGTTCCCATTAGTCTTCTTAAAAAGGAAGAACAAATATGTGGGACAGTGTCTCCAGATGGGTAACCCAACAAGAACAAACATTTTCTCCATTGAAGTTCTGTTCTTCTATTGTGGACTTCAGAACACCTCAGAAACAGTGGGCAGCAGTAACCAGAGGCATTCATCAGACTTTGAATTTCCTTTTTCCCCAAAAAATGCCATTAGTGGCCATAATAATTCAAGCAAGTACATCTGTATTTTTGATTTATTTATACTTAACATAATATTGCATTACCTGTCAAGAGAGCAACATAATACTTCATCGTAAATGGATCGGCAAGAAAAATGTTTTTACAATGTCATGAATTGCTGATGGTTTCCTCTGCCAAAGCTGACATCTGGAAGTTTAATATAGCAGTATGTTACCAGCAGCATTTGTACTCCATAATGACCTTTTTCAATTCAAGAACCAGTAGGCCATAGTAAGATTAGCTACATCATGGTGCCCAAGGGAAAAAATCCTCATTTGAAGAGAAAGCAATGAATTTAATGTGGCTGTTGTGGCTTGTGCAAAGGTCCCTGATACTCTATTTTACTTTTACAGTGTATGGATGATGTCTTCTTGGTCACCAGAAATGGCAATAAGATGGAGGAAGGTACTTGGCCAAACTTACATTGATGAGGTAAATTTATCATCACGTACTGCACTGGAGTGGACAGGTTGCATATACTATGTGACTGAAAACATGCAAATTCTCAGGTAAGCAGAAGACTGATAGTTCTTCCTGCCTACATGAAGAGATACATATAAAGAGAATCAAAGCAGAAGGAGCAGATTATGTCAGCTGTTACTGAAGAAAATCAGTTTCTAAAAGCAATATATTGAACTGGCTGACAGCATCCAACCATCTGTCCATCCCCTTAACTGTGTGTAGAATCCACCTGATTAAACATACTTGCCTACAGCAGAGATATCCATACTTGAGTCACTTCTGGTTTCCTTTAAAATCCTTACAAGGCCTTTGGTGGGCTTGGAAGTGTTAGGTTTACACTTGGACTCTATAGTCTTAAACATCTTTTCCAACAGAAATGATTCTATGATTCTACAACAGCCTAGAGCTTTTACTCTAATTTCTGCATATGAAAACTGGCTATGGAATCTACAAGTGCTCAAGGTTACAAAATTTCCACATAGTTCAGTGTGGAATTGAACTCCCATCTTTTGGAAGTCTAATTCAGAGCCTGTCATCAAGGCCAGCTCACCAGACAGCTCAGGGGAGGGAAGATTCATCTGCTTGCTGAAGAGTTGGATACTGAACACAGCAGAATGAAATATCCTGGCTGAGCAACTAGATATTCCAGTGTTTTCAATGGCTTCTAAATACCTTTATGTATCCACTTGAATTTAACTTTTAAGAAAACAAGGTAAAAGGAATGTTCTGTCTTTATGTCATTTTTTTCTTTCTTCTAAAGTATGTTTAAAAAGGAAAGAGATTTCTGACAGCAGCTATACATTCATGCTAGTTTGTCTTAAAAGATCACTTCTTCCTTGAACCAGGAGAATTAAATGAATAAACCTTTTTATAGCAGGATATGCTGGAGATTAAAGAACTAACTATCTTTCATAATTCACGTATATCAGAGTTGAAAAATAACCTGTTGTTATCTAGAGCAAAGAAAGTAATTTATATCCAGACATGAATATTTAATCATTACACCAAGTGATGTTGCCCATATTAATCCAGACAATATAAATCAGCCTTCAAATCTATTGCAGCCCCTAAAATAAAAGGAAGATAAATCAGCTGTTTGCCAGTGTAAAAAAGATCTTTTACAGAACAAGTATGCAGTGACTGTCCTCCAAAATAGCACAGGAACAACATTAGAAAGGAAGAACAGTTTGATTGTCACAAGTAAAATGAGTTACACAAGTTTTCCTGATCACAGAATCACAGAATCACAGAATCTAAGGGGTTGGAAGGGACCTCGAAAGATCATCTAGTCCACCCCCCCTGCCAGAGCAGGGTCATCTAGAGTACATCACACATGGAACGCATCCAGGTGGGTTTTGAATGTCTCCAGTGAAGGAGACTCCACAACCTCTCTGGGCAGCCTGTTCCAGTGCTCCGTCACTCTCACAGTGAAAAAGTTTTTCCTGATATTTACATGGAACCTCCTATGCTCCAGTTTAAAACCATTGCCCCTTGTCCTATCATTGGTCATTACTGACAAAAGCTTGGCTCCATCATCCTGACACTCACCCTTTACATATTTGTAAACATGGATGAGGTCACCCCTCAGCCTCCTTTTCTCCAAGCTAAAGAGACCCAGCTCCCTCAGCCTCTCCTTATAAGGGAGATGTTCCATTCCCTTAATCATCTTAGTGGCTCTGCGCTGGACTCTCTCAAGCAGTTCCATGTCCTTCTTGAACTGTGGGGCCCAGAACTGGACACAATACTCCAGATGTGGCCTCACCAAGGCAGAATAGAGGGGGAGGAGAACCTCTCTTGACCTACTAACCACCCCCTTTCTAATGCACCCCAGGATGCCATTTGCCTTCTTGGCCACAAGGGCACATTGCTGGCTCATGGTCATTTTCGTGTCCACCAGGACTCCCAGGTCCCTTTCTCCTACACTGCTCTCCAGCAGGTCAGCCCCCAGCCTGTACTGGTGCATGGTGTTGTTCTTCCCCAGATGCAAAACTCTGCACTTGCCCTTGTTGAATTTCATTAAGTTTCTCCCCGCCCAACTCTCCAGCCTATCAAGGTCTCTTTGAATGGCAGCACAACCTTCTGGTGTGTCAGCCACTCCTCCCAGTTTAGTGTCATCAGCAAACTTGCTGAGGATACATTCTGTACCCTCATCCAGGTCGTTGATGAAGATATTGAACAACACCGGTCCCAGTACCGACCCCTGAGGCACTCCACTAGTCACAGTCCTCCAACTAGATTCTGTCCCATTGACTACAACTCTCTGACTTCTTCCCTTTAACCAGTTCTTGATCCACCTCACTACCTGATCCCCAAACCCATACTTTATTAGCTTATCTACGAGGATGCTGTGGGAGACAGTGTCAAATGCCTTACTGAAATCGAGATAAACCACATCTACCGCTCTACCATCATCTATCCACCTAGTTATTTCCTCATAGAAGGCTATAAGGTTGGTCAAACATGACTTACCCTTGGTAAAGCCATATTGACTGCTCTTAATGACCCCCTCATCCTTGATGTGCCTAGAGATAGTGCCAAGAACAAGTTGTTCCATCACCTTTCCAGGGATGGAGGTGAGGCTGACCGGTCTATAGTTACCCGGGTCCTCCTTCTTGCCCTTCTTGTAGACTGGAGTGACATTTGCTTTCCTCCAGTCCTTAGGCACCTCTCCTGTTGCCCATGATACCTTCTAGTCTCCCAGAACAACATGACAGAAGGTCACATTTCTCTATTTGGGGCGGGGGCGAGAGGGGCTTGGCTTTGTTTTGAGACTTTTTTGTTTTCAAAACAAAATGTTCTGGCACTAGCATGACAAAACATTTTCTGAGGTCTCAAAGTTCTGTTCAGCGCTATTGTTCATGAGATAGCTCATCAGCATTAATCAAAGTAAAGGGCTTCCCGCAGTCTTAAAGTCAAAAGCAGATAAAAGATGCTTTATTCTGGCACACATCAGCAAATGTGCAGGTTCTGTCAAGAAATAGCATTTTTCAGGAAGGGAATGTAATCAAGGAAATTATTAGATAAATATTAGACATGATATCCACCTCATTCACCAGCAGACAGCCTGGGTCATGGATTCAGCAGCCACACAGGAGATGACTACGAAAGTGTTTGATTTTTTTTTTTAAAATCCATGTTTCATAGTATTCCATATTATTGGATGGGGGATCAGGAATCCACTGGAAAAGTGATTTCTTGGCATTGTTCTGCCTTGTCTCAGCTGTGAGTCATGCATCAGGCATAGCAATGTTTTGGAAACATTATTCTTGATATGCTTGTGTAACCAAATGAAATCATATCTCGGTACCTACAGTTTGTGCTCCCAAGTAGTCAGAACAATTATGAAATATTCTTGATGTATTTGTTCTTAAATTTGGACTTTGGGCTGCTGGGGACAGATTGCAAGCTTCCCAGATACCTCTTCCAAATACAGACTGTGAGCCTCCATGCATGCCTTAGTTATTTACATATACAGTCTGTTACAGCCTGTGTCCAAATACAATATGTTTGGTTTTTTTCCTCTGTGTTCTTTGCCAGGCATGGTTCCATCAGGCTGGAGAATATAACTTAAGTGATCAGTGAATGTCTAATCCTCAATTTCAATCACATCAGATGCTTATAATTTTCAGTAACCAGATCCAGCTATACTAATAGAAGGTTTGGCTCCAGATCATGATGATCTACAGACAGATACACACACAGAACAGAGGACTGTGTGAAGCTGAAATCAGTTGCACATTCTGTCTCATCTTATTTTTTAAAAAAATAATACATATAGTTAACTTTGTTGGAAGGATATGGACTGATCTCTGGAAAATGAATAAGAGCTACCACATTTATATCGAAGGATCTAGTCTAACTAATGTAGAAAAGTAACAATAATAGTGCAGAGCTTCCCTATATATTCAGGTTAATATACCTGAATCATATATAAGAGGGATGAAAGTTCATGGAAATGGGAAATACTTGACGTGTATCGACTCACTACTCTGCTGAGGGCCACAGATAGGATATTGCATATTTTGTCCCTGTTTTTGTAGAACTTTTTTATCTGTGTTTGTAAAGTAACAGTGTGTTTGTAAAGCAACAGTGGTTCCTTGTTTGTGCTCCTAATAAACAAGAGCCTGACATTACAAGATAATGCTGAGAAATTGGAGTCAGCCCAGTGACAAAGGTTCAGACTGGACATAAGGAAACATTTCCTTTAACTAAATACCATTTCATTAAATAGTGTAATGAAGTGGAAGGAAAGTCTGCAGATTCAATAAAAATAGATGGTAGTGAAGATGAAGTCTATAAAATATTTTTATTTGATTGAGGAAGCTGTAAACTTTAAAGTCAAATATTTCTAGTAAAATTTTCTTTTGAGAGTAAATTGCCAAACGACTAGAAATAACTGAACAATGTTTATTAGACGAACATTGTCATATGGATAAGATCCAATATTATGTGCACACATGCTTGTTTATGTATATGAAATCTTTAGCAATTGTACCATGTTACCTATTTTATATGAAGCATAGTATTATGCATATGCTGCATAAAAATAATGCTTCTGCAGTATTTTGATAATGTGCAATAAAATAATGGGTTCAGAGAGCACAATGTAGCAGAGTTTTATTGAGGTAATTTCTGAATTTAAAATTTTTTGTAGGACTAAAAATACCAAACACAGCCTACTGCAAGCATACAAAATCCAGACAGAGGAACTTACTTCATTAAAGTTATGTTTGCATCTAAACTAAACTTGCAATGCCTGTATATGCAAGGAAAAAAGATATGCCATTAGAAAAGAGCAGAGGAACATTAAAGAAAAAGAGTGCCAAAGAAGAGTTCATAACACAAATAATTCACTATTAAACCTCAAAATATTTGGGCCTTAAGTGTTATTTTATGACATTCGAAAGTTCATCGTGAGACCAGGGGGACAGTTTGAAGGTACTTCTCCTGAAAGAGAAATCCGAGATGCTTTAATATCACAGAATTTGTTCTTAGTTATTTTTCAAGAGATTAGTTAGAAACACTTCTATTATAGTCTCTGGGGAATTTTACTGGAGTGGAGCCAAAGATCTGCTTAAAGGAATTTACTAACTTCAGAAGAGCTCAGCAGATAACAAGGACTCAGGGGTCAGACCTTTGTCCTAAAAGAAACTGAAGAACATTTGGGATCAACTTGCCTGCTCGGCAAAAATGTGCCTGGGACAGTCCTTCACTAGGAAATAAAAGGAGAGTGTGCCCTCTGTTCATATTCTTATTAATGTTTTGTGTTTCCTTAAACTGCATCCTTCAACTTTGTTCAGGAAAAAAAAATATTTCTAATATTTATTATAATGTAACATTTATGTAGAAATAATGTCCTCACAATATTCCTTTCCCACCCTTCAATCCCTACATCTCTGCTTCAGGAATGCATTTATTTTTTTTATCACTGCGAGTGTAAGGCACTACTTCTAGATCTAAAGACAACATTACTTTTTAGCTCTCAACAGAACTATGAGCACTAAACCTTGTTCTGCCTGTGAAAAGAAACGCAGTGCAGTTTATTTTTTGTATGTTGACAGGCTCTGAAAGTTGTGCAATGATAAGAAAATAGAAAAGTAACTAAAAAAAGGAACTTGTTTCCATTGAGGGTTGCTTAATTTCCAGAAATGTTGATTTTATTGAGAGAGGTTTGGGTTTGTTTGTTTTTTTAACTCTGACTTCTGAATTTGCAAAGAGAATTTGCATTGGTGTGGTTTTTTGTGGCTGTTCTTTTCTGTTGTTCTGTTCTTCCTCCAGAGATTTCACTTAAATTAACAGGATAGGATAGGATAGGATAGGATAGGATAGGATAGGATAGGATAGGATAGGATAGGATAGGATAGGATAGGATATTTGAGTTGGTAGACACCTATAATGATCATCTGGTTCAATTGCCTGACCTATTCAGGGCTGACCAAGTTAAAGCATGTTGTTAAGGGCATTGTCCAAATGCCTCTTAAACACTGACAGGATTCAGGCATCCACCACCTCTCTAGGAAGGCTGTTCCAGTGTTTGAGTTGACAAACCATATTCTGAAGAAATAAAGACAGACAAATGCCACTTGTATACTATGACAAAATAGTACTTATTCCCAGATACAGAATCACTCTGTTGTCACAATTTTAAAGACCTAAGAATACCTTCTGAAATAAGAAACAGTATCTCCACATGATCACCTCAGATATATTTGTTCAATAACAAGCACGCTTTCAGTCAATTTAACAGTCAAGTCTTATTTTCTTGATTGGGTAGAGGAAGAGATGAAAAGGAAACAGGCAGAGCCCTCTGAGAAAAGCCATGAGCCACCTCAACATGGAGCCAGGCTGGTACAACCCCTGCTCCAGCCTGTAGAGTTGTTACTCAAGTCTTACATACCAATGCAATGTCAAATGCCCCAAACTCCAAGGGCATTGCAAAGACTGCAGGGTATGGTATTTTTTTGGTTTTTGTTTTGGTTTGGTTTTTATACCAAACCTTATGAAAGTCCCTGTAAAATCCCAAAATAAAGGATCCATTAAGGTGAAATAGAATAATTCTCCCCATGTTTTCATCCACTCCTGGCTCAAGTGAGAAATAAAGCCACCAAGTGTCTCCCATCAGGGAAAAGTCTTCCATTATAATCCCTGGCAAGCTCACTGTCCTAGTGATTATGTCTCTAGGAATATATCCAGGAGAAAAATGGTCTTGTTGTGTGTGCGTTCTGTGAAATCAAATGTCACAGTGAAACCTTGGACCAGTGCAGCTTTTAGATAATACTGAACTCATTCTTACCAGCTAAGGAAATCTGACTGCAAGCCTGCTGAGGGTCTATGCTGCAGTTTTTGCCAAGGATCACGCTGACAGCCCTCCCACAGTTTGCTTAGAGAGCAGATGAAATCTTTGTCACAAGCCACACCACCTGCCATAGCTTCCTATCTAAAAATAAAATCTGATCCTCGTATCTCATTTTTTTTTCTTCTCTCTTTTGTTTTATACATCAGGGGATGACACCAGTGATTCAGATTATTCAGCTCTTTCACTGGAGTTTTCAAAAAGTCTGGCTCTTCACCTACCTTTTCTAAAAAAGGAGTAACAGTCAGAGATCTCAGTGAAATAACCAGGCTGGAGTCTCAGGCACATGGCATGGCACATTACATGGTGGCTGGGAGGAGGAAGGAGGGGGTAAATAAGCAGGAAAGACTTTAGTAAGTGAATGATAAAGAGGAAGATGGATATCAGCTCTCATGCAGACACAGAAGGGGAAATCATGTTAGTTACAGAAAAAAAAAAAAGAGAGAAGAAACAAAAATTATTTTTTTCAAAATAGTCAATTCCTATCTTTTTACTGTCCATTTCTCCTCTCTCCAAACGTGGCACACTGGTGTAGTAGAAAGCAGGAATCTTAAACTGATAGAGCAAGAAGGTATTTTCTTATGTCTCCACCATGACAAATAAACAACTGAAAAAAAAAAAAAAGAAATTGCAGGTTTAACTGTAGAAGGTCTTCTCCATCTGTACAGTAGTGACATCAGATTCTGATTAACTGTGATACAGAACTAATCTTTTCAATTAATGCAAATGAGCTGCACTTTTATGTAGACTATTACCAGAGGGCATTCAATGATATTTTTATTCACCACATTTGACCTTAAAAATGTTTTGTAGTCATCAAGGATACAATTTTTCACACAGTGGGGATGTAGGAACAGCTAATTAAGTGGTGTTTAATGACATTTGTTCCTTAAAGGAGGGCTGATTAAATGTAGCATGTAATTTTTTACCAAATCAAGCAATTCAGCCAATTTCCAAATGTGCTTAATAAGCTGGGCCTTAATAATTACACATCTTACGTAGATGCACCACAGTCACAATGGTTTGTGGGCTGGGGAATTTAATGTTACTTATTTGTGAGCCTTAGTTGGTTAGAATGCAGAATTCTGATTTCTTATTCCAACTGTATTCCTTTTCAAGAATAAAAGAAATCGTGTCAGTTTTAGTGAGTGGAATACCCTCTGTATTCATTTGTGAACAGTCACTGCAAAGAAACCTTGAGAACATTTCACAAATGCACAGTTTTCTGAGACCTTAATTTGGCAATTTTAAACCACCCTTTGCAAACAAAACCACAATTTGCCTTGGATTTGAGCCATGGGTTGTTTTTGAATATTAACTTGTCTCCACATCAGCAGAGCTTATATGGTCTAATAGAAGCTCAAGGTACCTGGGGTCAGTGAGTGGGTGAATGAGCTCATATACTAGGAAAGCTGGAAGAGGCGTAACAGATAGCTTTTTTCACTGAAAATACAGCACATTATTTTCACAATGTTCAGGATAGTTGAATAGTTGCATTTCATCCAGAACTGCTGACGCTGGTTGTTTCCTGTATTACACATGCTAGGACATATATTCTTTTAACGCCTTATGGTTGGGTGCTTCTTAGGAAACCACTGCTGCAGCCAGGTCACTGAATTCAGATATTCTGTCTGTTTCTCCAGGACACAGGTCTCCTGCAGGTTTCTGCCAGACCTATGAAGGTATCATGCATACATTAGGGTTCTCAAACGGCACCAACACTTCTGTTTGAACAGCGGAGTTAAACCCCACAAGGCTATTACCGAGTGACTTAAAGAATCTTGCACTGGTGCAGCCCCACCTTGAGTGTGAAGTTTTGGGGACCTCAATATAAGAAGGACATCAAACTATTAAAGTGTGTCCAGAGGAGGGCAACCAAAATGGTGAAAGGTCTCAAGAGGAGCGGCTGAAATCACTTGGTTTGTTCCCTTCGGAGAAGAGAACACTGTGAAGTGACCTCATTGCAGTCTACAACTTCCTCAAGGTGGGCAGCAGGGGGGCAAGGTATTGCTCTCCTCTCGCTGGTGACCAGTGACAGGACATGAGGAAATGAATGAAGCTCTGCCAGGGGAAGTTCATGTTGGACATTGGGAAAAGGTTCTGCACTGAGAGGGTGGTTGGTCACTGGAACAGACTCCACAGGGAATTGATCGTGGCACAAAGCCTGTCAGAGTTCAAGGTGTGTCTGGACAATGCTCTTGGTCATATGGTTTAGTTTTAGGTAGTCCTGCAGGGAGCAGGGAGTTGGACTCAGTGATCTTTATGGGTCCCTTGCAACTTGAGATAATCTATGATTCTATGATCCTCCCATTCTAGACTGTAGTAACTAAAGTTCAGTTGATTGTAGGTGAAACAAATCTAAATTTTACTGGCTGAAAACCTCAATCAGTGTCAGAAAGCGCCTCTCTGATTCCAAAGAGTTACAGGCACACACACTTTCTATAGAAACAACAGCACACAATCCTCCCCAACAAAATATTCAGGATCCAAAGAGCTATGAATCAATTTTATGGCACCGAGTCTTCAATTTTCCGAGTGAAAAATATCGGAAATCCTCCTACAGCTTGATAGTTGCAGATCAGGGATAATGATACATAAATAAAATGCTTAGCATGTTCATAATCAAAATGTTATTGCTTTACAAAAATGTTAATTTTATTGTTATAATTACAAGCACTCTAATTACACTCTAACAGCCATCAGGGGTCATCTCCCAGTTTCATCCACCAGCCGGCAGTGACAGTTCTGCCAACTGCAGGAGTGTATATACATGTCTGTTTTGAAAAATAATGATAGTTTTCACCTACTTGTAAGACTTTCTAAATTATTATGGGCCTCCAGTGGTATGAGGAGCTGCAGTACAGTGGCACAGATTCAGAAGAATCATAACAGGAACCTGTCTATATTGCAAACATAACTTTAGCTCTGATTTTAGCTCTCTTTTAGTGATGATAAGCACATATTAAGTAGTATAAACTTGTAATGATAAACTGTTGAGGTCTAAATAATATTCACCAAAGATTTATTTACATTATGACCATTTTGAGATGAGACAGCATCCCTGGCCTTCACTAGTCATTAGGAATGAGGGTCTGTATTAGTGATTCTTGTGTTTGGTGAGAACCACGATAGAATGAAATTCCCATCTGTCTGTAGCATCTCTGGAACAGTATTATCACATCTTGGCACCCTGCAATTCTTGAAGCTATGCACCATAGTCTATATATGCATGGTGATATAAAAAAAAAGTATTTTCTATTAGAATCACAGAATAGCTTGAGTTGGAAGGGACCTTACAGGTCATCTAGTTCAAACCCCCTGCCATGCATAGAGACATTCTCCACTAGATCAGGTTGCTCAGGGCCCAGATCTAAATGTGCTAATGAGGATGGGATTCAAACCCACACTTGCAGAGCACAATGGATTAGCAGTCCAGAAGTTTCAGTCTTTATTCAACAAAAAAAAAAATGCCTGAAGCAAACAATTAAGGAGAATGTATTAAGATCTTTGCAATGAGAGATATCAAATAGCAATCATTACTTCCAGGTAATATTTGCATTTCAATTATTTTCAGGACAATGAAGCCCACCTTGCATGACAGATTCTCAGTAGACAATTAAAGTAAATTGAGTCCAGTGTCAGTATTTTCCGACTTAACTCCCTAGTGTCATTCCAAGAGACATTCTTTTTTTACTTTCCTTATTCAGTATTCTGAATTTAAATCCATCCAGCACTAACTTTTTTCCTTTTCTCTTAAGAGATTCAGATTTTCAGCCTCATTTTTTTCCTGTGAATACCTTCTCACCAACCTTTTCTCTGAAATGTCGAGGGTGGAGGACCCAGTATCTGTAAAAATTGTCAGTGACTTGAATTCACTCTTCCTTCATCATATAATGAAGCCTTCAGTTTCCTATGCACTGACAGTCCTTCACAGTTTGACAAAAATAGCCAGACAAATGTTCTATTTTAATAAGACATTTGGTGGAACAAGACTCATTTTGGCTAATGAACTGGCTGACACTAAAGATTAAGGTGCCAGTTCATCAGCAGAAGTGGCCAGTCAATACCACGTTCAGCCTTTCTGAGAACCCATATATCAATGACCATTGACTACCAACAGCCAATAGCAAGAACCTGCTCCATAGACATGCCAAGCCTGGGTCTTCACAACTCTGCCTTATGAGTGACAGAAGAACAAATCAGAAATCTCCATATTATTGGCAATTGCAATTTCAGCCTTCCTAATTAATTTCTCTTCTTATTCCTGATAGCAAACTCACCTGCCACAATTCCATCCTTGCTGATAGATGACTGTATTAGAGATAATTATTTAGCGAAATGTCAAAGGAGAGAAGTTTGGCCACTAACCACTGCTATACTTACCATGATGTCTCCTTTTCTTCTTTCCATGCTCAATTTTGGAAAAAATTTTGAAATGTTTTCTTTAAAAACGGAAACATTTCCCCATGCTTTTGTCCTCTTCCAGCTTTGTAAAAATATATTTTTTGTCTTTCTGGGTTTCATCTGGGTACACAGCATGGTGGAAATATAGAAGTGTTTTTCCTCTGGCTGACATTGGGATTTTTCCTGTATCCATTAAACATCTACATATTTATATACTTCAAATATCTATCAGAGAAAGGAAAAAGGAGGAAGAAAAATAGAAGGAAAACTGTGAATATAACCAGAGAAGACAGAGATGGGAGAGAGACCTTGTTGATGAGGTAGTCATCTCCCTATAAAGGAAATATTACTCTCCACAACATATTTTCCTCAAGATCTGCCCAGTCTCATCTCAAAATATTTCAAGCAATAACTTTTCTATCACATTTCTTCTAAGATCACTCCACAATGCAATAGATCTCATGGCTGGGAACTGAGCCTTAATGTACAAACTAAATGTACTTTGAATTATTTGTAAAAACTGTTCTCATGAACTCTTCATATGAAGTGATAATTCTAACAGTTGAGTTCCTAGTGGGGTGTGGTGAAATTCCATGTATTATTACATTGCTTCTCATTTACTGTCTGTTATTAGTTAGGGGGTTATTTTTGGGTTTTTCCCCCTTGCTGCCTTTGTTTGTTTTATTCTATCAATGCAATCAACACAGCTAAATCAAAGTTACATGTCATACTAAATTCACTTGGCACATTGCTTTAATATTTGTGTAGTTTTGACTTGTAATTAAGGCATGGGTTTAACATTTTTAAAACCTAGCGATGTATTTATTGCCTCACACTGAGCAATGCACATGAGATTCAGTTCCTCATGTGTAAAATGGGTGAAATCTAAAATAAGAGGAAAATACTTCTATTTTGGCCTATTTATGCTGGGGGAGAGTTCAAAAACACTCAAGAAACAATCGGGGAAGAGTTCAAAAACACTCAAGAAACAATCACATGATGAGAAATAATCAAAAGTTGAAAAATAATCACATAATTAATATAGCTGGGATTAATTCTGATTTATTTTCTTTGACAAGACATGCACATTACTTCTAGTAGAAGAATTACAAGTTTATTGACTTCAGAAACAAAAGAATATTTCCTAATATTCTTTGTTTTGAGTTTCTTGCAGTTGCTTGTCACAGCTGTTTTGTTGTTTTACAGTATGATAAATGCTATCAAAACATTTTGAAAATTTGTCAGAAATGTTCCAAATATACCCAGTTGTGCAACTGATCTTTTTAAACAACAGATTTCTGTCTTTATACAGTGGTCCCCATGCAACATTAGCACATGCAAGCAGTAATTGAAGCCTAAGATCCCAAATAATAATTTTCCATAAAATTTAGAACAGAAGTAGCTATTTTCAATATAAAAATAAACAACCCTATGTATGAAAGCCCAGAAATTACTATTTAAGACAGAGTATATTCTCTAGCCAGAGAAAATACTTAGTTGATTTACTCCTTTGTATATAATGATCTCAAAAAAAACCCCAAACCCACTATGCAGTGACATCCTACAGTTAACTAGGTTTGAGAATTTTTTTCATAAAAGCAGTTTATTTAAGTCAACAGAAAGCAAGCAGAAAAATTAGCAGTACATTAGCTTAGAGATAATGAAAAATATTCAAAATATTTTACTACAATAAGTCAAACTTCAATAAAAACAAAGGACAAACAAATTAAACAACAAATTGATTTGTGTTGTGGTACAAGTTTCAATTCAGCACAGAGTAGTTCAAATTTTCACAGGAAAAGCTGAATAATGTATTTTTAAATATTTTTTTTCTTTTGTATTCCAACTCTTTCAACAGACCAAAAATACAGTTATTTGCACAGCTTTAATGTCAACACTGCAGCTAGTGAAATTCTCCGAGGCCAAGTATCACCAATCTTTCATTTTCATCCATTTGGGAGGAAAACACATTAAGTGGCAGAGGTAATGACCTCATCTCACCTTAACAGCAAGAGTGAATTTTTCTTATACTCTTAGCATTCAATGTGCTTCTCATTCAGTCAGTATGGGGAATAGAATTCAGCTGATTAAATATACACGTCTGCATTTGATCTAAATAATGGACAGTTACTTAACATAGGCAATAAAACCCAAGATGCACAAACCTGTATTGAGAAAGCTTTCTGAATCCCATTTCTGACTCAAGCTCAGGCTCAAAAGTATATGATTTCCACCTGCAAGGAATGGAGCTCACATTATTCCCTTCAAATGCACCAGTACTCAGATTCACTTCTGCTGTTTTCTGCGAACCTTACCAGCAAAGGAGACTCTTTGCCATAACAGAAAGCTCTGATGAACTAGAACATTTCCTTTAGGTTTTCCTTTGCCTCAAATAGCAGACTTGACATTGATAAGAAAATTTCCCCATAGGCAGAGAGAGGTGTAACATCCCTGGGACCAGCTGAGGTCTGGAATTACCTCGGCAGCTTTTTTTTTCAACAGGTGGCTAAGAAGGAGAACTTGACTTAATGATGCTGTTTCAGCACTAACTTCTTTGGCAGCCATCGTAAACATTTTCAAGATAGGAAACAGGTGTTCCAGCATGCCTCACTGGGCAGAATGAAGAACAATTCCCTCCCTGGTGTCATTGTACATGAGGTATTCAATGATTGCTACTTTCCGATCAAGAATACGTTCACTCATGTAGTAGAGAGCAATCCGTCTGGTTTTGTAGTCTGGAAAGAGTTGTTGAAATAAAAAGTCACTACTCTGGTGGGGAGGAGGGGAATAGTGTCTGGAAATGAGGTTGACTGAACATGATTTGAGTAACTTTAAAACCAGGTGAATACTGGAAATGTGGCTAGAATATTCAAGGGTTTGGTTTTTTTATATATAGTGGAAGCATATGTAAGTGGGAATGAAGAAGAAGTGGCAAGATAATAGGAGAAGAAAATCTAATTAAAGGAGGAAAAAAATCTATGAATCAAATTCTTATCCAGTGCATGTTATTGTTCCAGAGGCAATGAAGTTCTGCTGACTAATGTCAGGTGAGGATTCAGTTGTGTGGATATAAAGACCATTTTCAGAATCCTGTTATCCTTAATGAAGCAGTCACACTAAAAAGTCAGCATTACCCTTACTTGACTGGAAATATCCAATTTCCTCTTCCAAATATAGAAAAAGATTTCAGCATTTTAGCTACTGTCTTGCGACAACTGTTGGCAAACGCTGCCCTCCCTTAGGGGATCACAGTGTACAATGTAGCACCTGCATTACCTAGAAAAGCTCAAAATTGGCTTTTGATGAAGAGAAGGGAAAATGATTTTGTGATGAATAGCATTTAGCACAATGCCATGGCAGTGGTCATAGGAAAGAGACTCAGGAAACGGAACTAATTTTTGTACCTTAGAAGCACAGAAGATAACTTTCCAGGTTGTTGACTTTTATTTCCTAGGAGCAGGCCTAACTTTTAACAGTATTATGTTCTTTCTTCTAATAAATGGGTAAAAGTGCTCATTTACTGATTTTTGCTCAAGAATTTTACTAGAATATCAGTAACCCACCACTGTGAATTCAACCCAGAGTGTAGTGCATCATATGTCCCTATGATTCTATTGTGCTCTATAATATATCTTCATGTGTCTACAAAACAGACTTTTTTGTACAGCAGATCTGGAATTTAAGACCCAAAAACTCTTTTTGCCTTCTATTTTTCCATTGTTTCTTTTGTGCAGATAGATAAAGAGGCAATCCTGCAGGAACTATGGAGTATACCTTACAGAAGAAGAAAAAATACAAATGAAAGCAACAATGAGTTATAACTCACTTAGATAGTCTTTTATTCAGTGTGGAATATATTATTAAGAAAAGATAAATATTCTGAGATAAGTGATTTAAAAGGAAACACAGCAATTCCATGTATTTACTAGTTCTGAATACCATAATGAATACTTGAAGGATATCATCTTAAACTTGAAACCTGGATAAAAATTGGAGACTTGTAAAATTCAGTGCATGAATTAAAGAAAGTAAAAAGAAAGAGAAAAATGGACAAGGGGGATAACACTCATTTTCTTAGCTTAGTAATCTCTTTGTTCATGGGAAAAAGAGGACTATGCTTATTTACTATTGACTCATTACTGCTAGGAACTTGGATGCTCTCATCAACACATCCTTAATCTACCTACATCTGCAAATCATGAACCTCAAAAGATTGAAGAAAGATTAAAAAATTGTCGAGTGACTTTTGTAGACATTTTAGAACTACCCCTCAGAAAATGAAAACTGACTTAAGGTGAATAAATTTGCATGAGGTGAAGATTGGATGGGTTATCCTATGGTAGCATTATCAGTTTGATATACCCTCAATGACAGTGCAAAAAAAAAAACCTCAAACCCCTAAAAAAGATGTTGTATAGGCTGGCTATGCTTATTTTTGTGAGAATGTTTAGATAGAAGGAAATCAGCAGCTTGCACTGTGAAATTCCCTCCAAAATCATTAATTGTCTGAGAGTGATGCTCCGTGTCTGGCATAGTCTTGGGTGATTGTTATGGTTTAATCCCAGACAGCAGCAAAGCCCCACAATTCAAAGGAGAAAGTAATGATCAGTAAGAACTAGAAAGCTGTGGTGGAAAGAAAGGACAGCTGTTGCACTGGACCATGGAGAGGGACAAATAACTTCGTGGCTGTAGTGGTTTAACCTCAGCCAGCAACTAAGCCTCACGCAATCATTCACTCATTCTCCCCCAGTGGGATGGGGGAGATAATTGGAAGGGTAAAAGTGAGACATCTCGTGGGTTGAGATTAAGACGGTTTAATAGGTAAAGAAAAAAACTGTACATACAAGGAAAGCAAAATAAGGAATTGATTCATTGCTTCCAATTGACAGGCAGGTGTTCAGCCATCTCCAGGAAAGCAGGGCTCCATCACATGTAACAGTTACCTGGAAAGACAAACACCATCACTCCAAATATCCTCCCCCCTTCCTTGTTCTTTCCTCAGCTTTATGTGCTGAGCATGAGATCATATAGTATGGAATATCCCTTTGATCATTTGGGGTCAGCTGTGTCCCCTTCCAGCTTCTTATGCACCCTCAGCCTACTCACTGGTGGGATGGTGTGAGAAGTAGAAAAGTTCTTGACACTGTGTAAGCACTGCTCAGCACCATACAAAACCTCCCTGTGTCACCACTGCTTTTATCACAAATCCAAAACACAGCACCATACAAGCCACTATGAATAAACTTAACTATATTCCAGCCATCACCAGTATAACTTCCACTCCTTATTCCACACCATTTACATCATGCTCAGGTCCCACACTGTACAACACATCCTCATTAACCAACACTACCCTTCCCATCCAGCGGGATATCATCCCCATCCAGGTATCATTCTCAAACCACTAAAATCAATAGGAAAACTCCCATCACTAAATCAGAGTTCCCATATTAGAGAACAGTTTGGAAAGCTGAACATTTTAAGATGCCACTCAACAGGCTTGATGCTATAAATGAGTCCATGATAACACTCAGAGAGCTCCTTCGGCAGACCAATGGTTAATCCACAACTCAGATACAGTGTGCAGTTTCTGTTCCCTCATTCAAAAGAGATATCAGAAGGGGAAAAGAATCAGGGAAAGCAACAAGTACGAGCAAAGACATGGAAGAGCTTTCTCATGAGAAATGGTATCATAACAGTTCCGCTAGTAGCCTGAAATTGTTTTGCTTGGAAGAGAGGTCATTTAAAGGGGATATGACAGAGGTCTACAAAGTCACGAGCAGCACAAAACAAACAGACAGGGAGAAAATTTTGACTGTGTCTTCAGTGTAAGAACTGGAGAGAGTCAAATGAAGGTAGTAAGAGCCGAGTTCAAAAGGAACAAAGGAGGATTTGGTTCTTCACACAGTAAGTTGTAGATCTGTGAAACTCCTTGAGAAAGGATCTCAATGGATGCAAGAGAGTTTCACCGGCTTAAAGGAAGATTGGACAGATAGAGGAAGGACCCATTGGGGATTACTGAATACGCTAAACAGAGGCATATGATGGAAGCACCATAATTGCTTGCTCTGCTCACAGCTGTTCATATGCATTCATTTTCAGCTGCAGTTGAGAGCATCATGGAAACTCAATGGAAAGTTTTCTGAACCAGTACAGTCAATTTTTATGTCTTTGGAGATTTTTGCCACTTACTTTAGAAGCTGGTCTTTTATACCATGATTAATTACTTTATGCTATTCTCAGTGCATACAGAAGAAAATTATTAACTATCTCATGGTTTGCAAATTTCTTTCAGAAATACAAGAAGTTTACTTTTTTCTTCCATTTTTCAGCCAGATACAGCTGTCTTTAGAGGAAGAGAAATATTTAGTTTTATTGTTTAAGATGTTGTTGTAGAATTAGTTTGGCTAAGTAGAATACATTTTGTTATACATATAATAGGGAAAGACTTAAGATGAAGAAATTTATCAGAGTTGCAGAGGACAAAGGCACTCATAATGTCATTTGTGGCTATATAATTTCTTTCCCATCAGCTTGTTACCCCGTATTAAAGCTTGTTTTTGTCAGTATGGAACTTGTTAAATATGGCCAGAAACTTAGGAGGGTGATATGTACTGTAATTTATTCTTATCCCATTGCAGAGTTACTTTATCCTTACACATCAGATTTTGTTGGGGAAGAAAGATGTTGGGATTTTGTTTTTTCCCATTAAGTTAATGCAGAAAAATCTAATAAGACTTGCATTGTTCCTTGCAAAATCATAAAAACATAAATGAGACATATCAGACAGACCCTGTTGTATATTCATGCAGACATCTAGAGCTATTCTGGTGTATTGCTAAAAAAAAAGAAAACAAACACAACTGCATTGTTTACAGTATTTTTTTATTGATATAAATGAGCAATTGAAACTAAATTACTGAGACATGTGCTTTCTTCCTATTGCAGTTTGACTCACCCATATGTTCCAAAAAGGAGATCTTGTGTACTCAGGCCAAAAATTTCACAGAGGAATAATTGATGAGATATGAATCACTTCATTTCTATGAAAGGAACGGGATTGTTTCTCTACTCTTGCATTTTTTGGTCCTTCCTCACCTTTAATGTCATTCTCACAGTGGCACCTAGAATTAGTGTCATGAGATACAGAAACACTATGAAACAATCAAAGCTTCTCTTTTAGAGAAACACAGAACCTTAGAAGGAGAAAGCCTATAAACATATGGTGTTTAGACAGGTGCTCCTTAGATGAAGTTGCTGTCAATGTTTTTAATCAAAAGACTACAAAAAAATAGTGTTTGTCCTTTTTCTTTCCTCTCTGGGTTGTGCTTTTTATTTTATTATTATTTTATGAAAAAATAAAGATCACGTCCACTTTCTGTGTTTGCATGTGTGTGTCTTTTACAAAATAAAGGAAAAATGAGAGCAGGGGAAAAAAAGATAAATTCTTCTAAAAACAGTCTATAAAGTGTAAGAAAATTATGACAGTAATGAAGGTACAACTCCTTACTGACCAAGGAAGGGAATACTAATGACTTGGCCTTTCACTCTGTGACAGTCCCATAGAGCTCTTATCAGCTTCTCTATATTTTACTTTTGAGATGGCTGAGCAACAGCATGGACCTTCTGGGAGAAAACCGTAAAATCTATTAAATATGAAAGGACTTTAGGTTTGGTTTTGGTTTGTCCTTAAAAGAAACTATACTATATATGTATATATCTCTCCAGATCCATCTCACTACAGAGATTTCATTACTGGGACACCAGTCATTCTCCCCTTCTTTTACTACTAAATTTCTTCTAAATTCTACCAAATGCATGACCCAGAAATCCTGCAGCATGCCTCCTCACTGTCTAAGTTAGACTATAGTGTTTCAAGTGTTCCTACAATTTCATTGTACAAATGCAATTTACGGGAAGCAGCTCCTGAGAAAAAAAATCCCTAAGAAACAAACAAAAAGTGGGATTGCAACTCTTGTCTGAATTGATTCAGCTAAGTTTAGGCTTCTGTATGCAAATATCTACTTGTGTGCTAGATGTCCAGGTTCCCATTAAACATCATGGCAACCTAGGTTCAAACATACATATGTGGTACCACCCAAAAGTCTGTAGATTATTCAAGACATCTCCCTGAGGTTGGCAACTGTGAGAAATTGTGTGCATGAGATCCAGACTTGTTTGAAGACACAGTTAGAGTTGAGGGAGGATAGCTTAAATCTTGTGAGATGTTCCTGGGAATACACTCGGGCTACTGAATCAAGACTGTAGTCAATATAGCCAACAGAGCCCAGACAGCAATTCAGTTTATTCAAAATATGTACCTATTGCCTGGTCAGCTGAAAGGTGGGTTCCATTTGCTATGTCTCCATTGACCACAATGAGAGTGTGCAGTCTTAGGTAGGGTATATAGAATTGTATACACCAGCACTAAAATTCAGTTATCTTACTCTGAAAATTGATCCAATTCTAGAGGCACAAACTAGCTGCTGAGATATAGGTGTCTAATGCTATGTGAAACATCCTTGTGCAACTTCCTCTGCCTTTAGGTATTGACCTTCCTGTAGGTCAATGTCTCCATTGTGCATGCCCAAGTGCTGACAGGAGATCTCTCCAGAGGTGACCTGTGTGGGAAGAGGACAGGGATCCTATCCTATGCTGGATATAGCAGGTTCCAGCCAGCTCCAACATCCCCACCACAGGATAAAGTCCAAAACTCTGCTTTCCCTCTGACCTGAGTCTGGGTGCTATCTGGAAGCATTCTGCTCTATTAAAATGTCCCATTTCAACACTCAAGTTCCTCAGAGACTTAAAATCTCACTTCCACCTGCAGGTGTCTTAATCCTGTCATTTTCCTGTTAAATATGAAATTTGAAAGTTGTACTCAAAGAAATACACTCATCTATAATTTTCTATAATAATATGAATACTAATACTAACATCAAGCATAAAATGCAACAGAAGCTGCCAATCTATTTGGAAAAGAGGAAAGGGAGATAATGTCCTATGGCAAGATGACATCCTGGTCCTTCAAACATTCAGCCAATCTTTTGAGACTGCTGCCTCTGCAGGATAAGATTTGCTGTATTTTTGTTGTGTAATAGCTGACTTATTAGGGCTTCATATCCAGCTGGCTCTTTAGCCACTGATGTTAAGCAAGTAACAAACAATTTCTTTCTCTCTCAATTCTTATTTTCTTTTTTTTTCTTTTTCTTTTTTTTTTTCACAACAGCTGGGTTTTGGACTATCTGAAATAATTGACATATAGAAGTCCCACGTTGTTAATCAACTGTTTCTAAATATGTATCTTCCTCTGTTTCTTTTTCTAAATTGAGAATTTACCCTCTATCCGAGCTTTCAACATTTACTCTGAATTTGATTTGTCTGTCAGAAGCAGAGAGAAAATCTCATCCGATTTTAGACAGTGTCTCGGTGTTTTGAGCAAGTGGAAGGGGGAGCAGGGAGCAGATGATGCCTGCATGCACAGCAGTGCTGGGAGGTTACCAGGCAACGAGACGGAGATGTGTCACAGGGGCAAGGGAGATGGGGAAGATGAACAAAAGTGTGGAAAAAGGATTCAAGAAGATGAAGGGAGGCATCACAATTGCCTGACCTGTTCCCTATTTGTTATCTTGAGTTGCAATGATGTCCGTAAATACAGGTTGTGTAAAGCGCCTCAATTTGTTTACAGAGGCCCTTGGAGCAGAAGGTATGGAGAAAACCTGGCATGCAATCTAACCGTCAAAGGATTATCCTGTCAGCAGTCCACTGCACAAGCAAAAGGGAACAAAGTGTGTATATGAACATAAAAAGCACAAATTTTTCACTGGGAGAGAGGGAGTCTCAGTAGAAACAAATCCTGTTGCAGTAGAGTCAGAGAAATATTAGTCAGGCTTGACTTAAAAAAAGTTCACAGTCAATAGAACAGCTTAAATTTGAAAGTTGGATTTTCTTGGGCTTATGAATGTCTTAAAATATGTTCTTGCACAAATTTCCCACACTTCTAATACAAATAATTTAAATTAAATCAGCCTTCTTAAAAATGAAAGACATGATGAAAAGTTGGGATGTAGAATTCTTACCCTCCCACCATAATTTTTGCAAGGGTCTATCAGACTTTTCAATGCATATTCTATTTCCTTGTTTGATTTCTAAGCTTGAATGAACTGGGGTAACAGTAGATGCTTAAGGAACCATACTTGCACTTTGGACAGTAACATGGTAAGATAAAGTGTCAACACCTGTATTCAGCTCCTCCTATACTCTTCGAGCCAACTTCAAAAATCTGTTGAGAAATGTATGAACCTGATCTTATGTTTCCCTGAAAGGAAAAGTTTCCTTATAGGCATCCTAAGCATATAAGGAACAGAGAACAAACATGAAAAAAGTTTAAATTCATGGGTTTTAGTCTTCTCTTCTTAGATATGAATTGCCAGAATTTAGAGCATTACTTCTAAAAACTACCCTAAAAAGTATATTGTATTGCCCAATATTTTCTTAAGATGTTTATTCTGAAAATTATAACACATATGTAATGGTAAATGCAAAATATTATGAAAGAACTTGAAGCTCATCTTCTTTTTTTTTTTTCTGTCAAGCTTTTTTTTTACCTTTTGTCAATATCTTTCCACAACACTGTGGGAAATTGAGAACTGATTCTTGGGCCTTTGACAACAATGATCCAGCAATTCATGTGAAGAAGCCAATTTTTTTCTAGGCCATTATGACAAAGTGATGTTTTAGAGCCTGGGGTTCAGGGAAAAATAGTGATTGCTTTCTCCTTGGAAACATAAAGCTGAAAAAGGACAATGACAGTTTGAAGATGATGTTTTCCTCAGCAGTCCTCTCTTAGTGGAATATAAAATTTTCAGCAAAGAAACAGCTCTAAATGTTGCTAAGTCAGTGTCTGAAACAGCACTGACATACAAAGAACTGGATTCCTTGTTATTCAGCTACCATTTCAAAGCATTTCCCCAAGGTTAGCTTGAGGGTGAGCTGCACCAGCAGGAGACTCCATCAAGTTGTGGTCTCAGCACTTTTCCACTGTATCTTAGTGGAAATGCGTGACACACATTATTCATTATAGAGCTCGGGGACTCCCAGACCTGCCAATTGAGAGGTGTGTCACCTGCACTTACAAGCTACAGAAACATGGCCTTATCTCTTAGCCCTTATAAACTCAATTTCCGCTCAACCTTTTATACCCAATAAGTTGACATGGGATCACTCTCTGTTAAGCTTTCACAAAATTTCCTACAGAGAGTATAAACGTGTATCACTATTTTTTTAACGTGTCTCTCTCAGTAGTTGGGAGAAGTTTTACTAAAGTTAAAAATGTGACATCAACCAAATAAAATATATTTTTAAACGAGAAATTGTCCATCAGGTTCATTTTCTTCTGCCATATTTGCCATCAAAATATTGTTCAGATTGTGAGATGCCCTATTTCAGGCTGTAACACCTATTCATTTATCAGAATGGATGTATGTATCATGCACACGTTAGTGCCATGCATATGGACATCAAGATAATCTGTGTAGCAAGAAAAGTTACAGATTGTACCCGCCAGTGAAACAACCTTCTACCACCCTAATTTAAAAAATAAATAAATACAGTAAATCCACAACTCAGTTAGCTCTAAGAAAGGCATAAGCTGATGTTTGTTCTGAAACAAGATGATAATTAAGGCAATTTATGTTGCTTAAGAAAACATATATATTTCTGAGTTGGAATAACAAGAAAACAAACTGATTGAGTAAAACCTGTGGGAGTGAAAGAGAATATTGCAAATTAGGAGACCAGAGTGGGCGGAACTGCCAGAAAGGCAGTTAACTGGAAAAAACTGTGGATACACCAGGTATTCACCTTGGACCTACACTAGGAAGAGTATTTCTAGGAGAGCAAAGGTCACAACAGCACTCCTTATATTTTTTAGAATGTGGATGTAAATTCAAAAGCCATAAGTAATTCGAATTGAATAATGCCCTGCATGCAGGACTGACAATGAGGCACTACTGCATTATATCCCAAACTGTAACTTTTTAGAAAGAGGACACAGCAGGGGATGGAGGAAACAGATGATCCCACATCTGCCTGTTGTGAAGCTATTTTTGTAGAGGTTGCAAGATTACAGCTCTGATTACTGTCAGAGACGCAGAGATCTGGTTAAGTCTTTTTAATGAAATTGTTCTCCTTAGAATATAGCTGCTCTGTTTTAAGCAAACCACTTCATGACGGAATGTGTCAAGTGAATTTTAATCAGCAAAGGTTTTTTGTGTTCAGGGTAAAAACTCCCAGTGAGAGAAAACCTACTTTATAGTGTCCAATATGCTGATGATTAGGCCCTCTGTGATGTCTACAGCTGAAGGAAACCTTGACTCTGTCCCAGTCTAACATTTTCTCTGTTGCCAGTGAATATTTTAACCATGGGCTACCCACATCACAGGCTCCTAGTTCCTTCATCCCCAACGCTGCATATGAAGGATTTCCAAAGATGCTTTTTCCAACCTGAGGTGAAAGAGCAAAAAGCTTCTCCCAGAAATGCTGGACTATTTCCAAGCAAGCTCTTACAATCTGCAAGTCATCAGGAGAGACTGGGAAATTGCTATTTCCCAAATCCCGTGCTCCCGAGTCAGGACCAGCCAGTGCCATGCTGTACAACATGTCTTTGCTTTAGTTTCACTTGCATAAAATGTGGAGTGCACAAGGGTAAAAGAGCCATGTCTTTGCAAAGTGATATGGGATGATGCTTTATTCTTCCCATCTGGGGAAGAAGAGAAGGCTCCAGGGAGACCTCATAGCAGCCTTGCAGTATCTGAAGGGGACCCACAGAAAAGCTGGAGAGGGACTTTTTATGAGGGCATGGAGTGATAGGACAAGGGAAAATGGGTTCAAACTAAAGGAAGGTAGATTTAGATTGGATATTAGGAAGAAGTTCTTTACTGTGAGGGTGATGAGACACTGGAACAGGTTACTCAGGGAGGTGTGGATGCCCCCTATCTGGAAATGTTCAAGGCCAGGTTGGATGGGGCAACCTGTTCTGGTGGGAGGTGTCCCTGCCCATGGCAGGGGAGTTAGAACTGGATGATCTTTAATGTCCCTCCCAAACCAAACCATTCTATGATTCTATGATATCCCTCCTCCAATGGAGCAGGTCCTGATTTGACAGTTTATCTTGTCTGACCTTATTAGGCTGCAGTAACTATGTAACATCAGAAATCACAACTCCTGCCTGCATTTTATTCCAGTAATTCAGCTACGATACATGTGGAGCAGTCATATAACATCAGTGTTGTGTATCTAGGCCACTTGAAATATAAATGGACACTATTAAAGAGTGGAGGCATTTAGATATAAATAACTGAGGAGTGCAGTCAGCTTCAGAACATCAGCTTTAAAAAAGCAAGCTTGTCATTTGCTTACAAATGCCTGTTTCCCATTTGTAACAGTTATTTCTGTAAGTTGGTTCTTCTGTTTTAAAAAACTGCTTTAATCCCAGTTTGAAGTGAAACTTGCTGGTGTCAGCTATTGCTAGGGGGAAGAAGGGGAATCTCATTTCAGGTAAACTGGGTCAGTTCTCTTCTTTGTCATTATGAATAATTTCATTGCTGCAGTTTAAAAAAAGCTATGTTAGTTGTATCATGGAGCTACTCAACTCACATAGCAGCAAATGGCTAGATACAAAATGTGATACAAATGTGAAAAAAACCACAATTCTTCCTCTGACAATTCAGAGATTTATTTTTTTTCTTTCAGACATACTGTTTATAGCAAGTAAAATCAGTTCCACCAACACAGAAGTTCATACCCTTATCTAATATGAACTATTCCCACATTCATGTGTAAAAGTATAGCCTTTTTCATTGATATACCACTTTTCTTTGTTTTAACCACTGTGTTTATTTGAATTATTAAGTGTGACAGCATCATTCCTTAGATAATTAATATTAAAAATTCATTAAAATTTTGTATAATTTAACACAAACAGAAAATCCTGTATTGCTTTCTCCATAAGCCTGTTGTGAATCTTGTGAGACAGTATATCACTAGTATTTTTACTTTTATAGACTTTGAGGGCTCATCTCTTTCATTCTCGTATTTCTGGGTCTTTTTGTTGGTTGTTTTTTTTTCCTGAAAATATATTATGTATGATCCCAAAGATGTGGAAAGAGAAGAAACAGTGAGACTCACAAATGAGTTCCCTTTGGAACAGTTGTTCCATAGGGTTTTAAGATACCAAAATATTTATGCATGGTCTTTGAGTTCCTAAGTTATCCAACTAAAATGTATTTTCTGTTATGTGGATGCAAAAAGCTCTCCCAGAGAATGTAAAAAAATTTTGTTCTGAAATAGTCAATCATCAGAGATTTCAGTCTTATAAAAAACATTTATATTCATCAGATACAGAAAATAGCTGTGAGAATTTTTACCGTGTTAAATATTTTCTTTCTTTCTTTCTTTGAAAAAATATCATTACCTTTGACCACTGCAATGTTACAGAGGGATCAGCTTCAAACAAAGAGAAGATAAATTTCCTGAACTTAAGGAACTACATCAGGATTCAAGTGATTCAGATTTATACTTTGGCATTGATACAGACTTCCAACATACCCTTCGCTAATTACTTTTGGCTAAATTCTGGCTCCATTGTTTATATGAATACAATTGCACAATATGAAACCTCTCACTTATGTGAATAAGGTTATTTGTGAATTATTCATATCAAGTGTACTGAAACAATTTGTCATTTCCCTGGAAGGAAATTAATTCTCTTTTTTTTCTTTTTTTCTTTATTCTTTTTTTTTTTTTTAAGGAAGAAACAGTGCCTCACATTCTGATTCAGTTCCTGTTCTTTTGGCTCTTACATTAGAACAAGGTTCTCATTTTTATTGCTTAGAAATTAAGCTAAAGACCTCACTGAGCCATATTTTCTTCTCCCTCATTACTACATCTGTCTTTTTAATATATTATGGAGGGTTATGTCTGGTGTGGTTTGCAAGATGTGGTCTCAAGATGCAATGTTTTCAGTAATTCCTCCAGGAGACCCTGCTGCAGTCTAATGCACTGCATTTATTCATAGCAACATTTCCTAAATATTGACATACTGCCATCTTGCATATTATATTATACTAAGTTTAAAATTAGACATAGTGGAGCAACCACCTTACTTCCTCTTCCTGGAAGCACATGTGTATGTGTCAATACATTCTCGTCACTGAAAAGTTAAAGAACGACTGCCAATTTTTTTTCTCCTTCAGGATAAAGAGTTTTAACACCTTCATTCCTCAGAGCAGAAATTACCTAACATCAATCAACTGTCTTTTTAATAGTTTCTAGTTTGGACAAGCTGTGTAACAGAATCCTCCAGATAAGCTTTTTAGTCCAAAACAGGCATCAGTTCTTTGACTGTTCCCCTAGATGTCCTCACAGCCTACCCAAAGTCACTCGCAGACCTGTGGATGCCTAGTATGCCTTAATCATTCACAACACTGTGATTTCACGCACTACACCCTGTCCCACCAGGCATCTTTGCTAAAGCAGACTGTTCACTAAGCCTTACAGACCTCAACCTTGTCATGCAAAATCGAAACAGTGTCAAAGACAAAATTTGACCCATTGTACACGGCCAGATAACGTGAGAAATTTGGTGTCTTACACACAGAAAGACACAAGAAGGTGGTTTCAAGCTACCTAAATCATCTGGAGATTGAATTGATGAAAAAAAACATATATAGCAAGTAGGATTTGTGAAAGAGGGATGAGGGTTCCTGTGCTTTATGCAGTGTGTTATACTATACTGCCCCAAACACTCAAATGAGCTCATGTTAAGGTAGCTCAGCTGTCTCTTCTATACAGTACTTTGTACAAGATAGAGGAGGTATACCTGGGATATTAAAAGGTGAGATGGACACTTGGCTCTGTGTCAAGAGGAGCTAGCACCTTGAAAAAAAGGGTCAAGGTGAAGGATGAGTAAGGAAAGTCAGAATGGGTGACAGACTGAAAGAAATTTTGATGAAGACATTAGGATATTCTATTTGTAATTAGCTTGAATGAAAACTGCATAATTACAAGTCTTTGAGTAGGAATGCTCAAGGGGAAAAAGTCAAGCCTGCTCTGTCCCTTCAGGGGATACTCATCAACAGAAGAAGAGAAATGAGTCCTTGGCTGCTGCTGGGATCCCTTGACAGTAGCAGTCTCTCATGGTATTTCTTAAGTAATATTTTGCCCTTCTAACTTTGCAGTCTCTTTCTGCTGTGGTGAAGTCCTGTTCATTTTCAAGCCATTGACTGTTTTCTAGAGAAGAAACATTTCCCACATCTTGGGATAGTGACTTGAGCTGAAAATACTTTCTTTGTCCCAGTAAGTCTCTCATAAGAAATTGAATCCAGTCCTCTTGATGACCAAATTGCACTAAGTTTTATGGTAACATTGAAGTGCACTAAGAAACTTCCAGAGAAGGCATCAAGGTCTTGCATCCCACCTTACACTTTGCTACATTTGCATCAATGAAGCATTATAAATAGGTGTCATCAGGTTTAACATCACCCAGCCAAACCCTCTATTATGGTAATACCCTACTAGGATCTTGTTATTCATCCAGTACAGTTTCATTAGCACACTTACTGTCCATGGAAACCATTACATCAGGCTGCATCTGAGGATGATGTGATAGATATATTAAAAGCTGCTTCTGAAACTCCACAGCACTTAACAGTTTTCTCAAAGTTAGTACAACGGATGATTCATGTTCTGTCCCTTGCCTTTAAGGATGATGGACCCAATCCAATTTGGGGGTGGAAAGGAGTGAAGCAGACAGCATAATGAAGCACAAACACCCAGGGTTCCTAGACGTATCTAGAGATGTAACTGTCTGAGTTTGGGAAACAGAAAAACAGGAGCACTGAAGTGTTATCTCATGGGTAATGCTGGGAGGCTGCAACTGTACTAAACTCAGGCTAAGGAATGCATTTTCCATTTTCTAAATTGTCATGTTCCCAAATGGGCTCTTAGAGATGCTTTGAAATCTTAAAAAAAAAAAAGATTCATAGGGTTTCAAAGGTCAATTACATTAAAAAATGCTGAATCCTTTTACATTAATGTCCTAATTGTTTTTCTTCCAAGGGTTTTCACTCAGATGTCAAATTCAATCTCTCTTTTTCTTCTCCTGGGTCACAGATGCTTAATATTCCTTACTGACACATAATGAACCTTATTATTTCTCTTTAATATGTAGTTTCTTTAAAATTAGTCTCTTTAAATGATTAGCTCAATCTATTGTTCAGTGATTAGATGTCAAGGGTGGTTTTCTTAGTTTGGGATTTTGGGCTTTTTTATGTTTCCTATTAGGTCTCTGCTTTTACTGGTTATTCTTAGGAAGAAATTAGATCAGGCAGTAGCACTCAGAGGTCAGCAAGCACCATCAACAAAAAAAGTGTTGGGAAAATGAAATGTCAAAATCACTGATGTGTAGAATTTTGTTCATCTCTTCTTTTGAGAATCTCTTTTCCTTTCTCTAATACAAAATAAGAAGCACCAGTGCCTGGTGAGTATTTATCTGGAAAAAATATTTTCTTCCTAGAGTTTTGAGCTGTGGACTACCATACATGTTAAACTATCAGAGTGAAAACTGAAGCATCTAGAGACAGCAGAGATATTCCCAAGCATTTTGAAGAAAGACCACAACTCCTACACCAGTATAGTTTTCTAGCCTCTCAAGGGATAAGGCAGCTGTGGTAAACACTGCACTGAAAGCATCTGGACAGCTTGAGATCTGAAAAGTCATTTTCCCTCCCAGATCTTTTCTAGTGCTCAGCATTAGCTATTCTCAACCGTCCTGCTTTTTTTGTCAATCATACACACATCAAAAAGATAAAAGCAGCAGGAAGAGAGGACAAAGAAGAGAACTGCAGAGAGAAATGCAGTGCTCTGGAAATAATTCAGAACTTAATGAAATTGGGATAGCTGTATTCACCAGTAACGAACACCATGGACACTTACCCTCTTAGCACCTTTTAATGTCAGTTTTCTCTTTATGTTGCTTGAGTCAGGACATCCTCCAGACTCATTTTCAATTAAGTATTCTCTGTTTTGTGCTGGACCCTTATATCTCACTGTGTTCTTCTCAGCCTGGGATGTAAGCAGCTCACCATGTTTTTACATTTGATTTTAATGTGAAAACAGAATGGGCTCCTATTCCAAAAAAACCCAGTTGTTGGAATAGGCAGGTACTATTGATAAAGAGAACATATCTTGAAAAGCATCAAGCTAGAGTGTCTTAAAATGCCACCTCAAGAGACTCAAAGAGCATCGTTGCCAGCTGAGGGTTGTTTACTGAACTATAAGGAATGAGCTGCTGGATGTAGTACATGTGGGCTCTGCCTGGCTACTCCCAACAGAGTCTTTCATGTCAGATTCAGTAACAGCTTGATTGCCCTGCGAGTGGGAGTAACCACAGTGCTTTGCCTTTACTTAGCCCAGCTCCCTCTGAAGTCAGTAGCACACCTGCTCAACTGACTGCAGAAATCTGGTCAACATTGATGCACTCTACAAAATTCTTACCCAAGTCAGAGAAATCCTGCTGCTGGTTTCTCTGGTTCTTATCTTTGTTAGCAATCTCAGAACTAAAGCTAAGAAAGATGTGAGGTACCCACAAGCCACTAAAAGTTGCTCATGGTCCTCTTAAACATGATCTCACTGTACGAGAAATCTTGTCCCTAGGGTAAATAATAAGTATATTTTCAGTAAATAAAGAAGGAATCAATCATAATTTTAAAAGAGAGGATTTTCTGTGAATAGTGAAGGGATTTAAGTAGCATGGACAATAAAAACAAAACAAAACAAACAAACAAAAAAAAACAACAAAAAAAACCACGAAACAAAGAAAATGTTTCCAAAAGAGTAAGTTAATACCTTTAGAATAAACATTGTGTATTGTACTGAAGGTTTGTCGGGCTTATCCAAGTGTGTAGGTTGCTGCGAGTGAGTGAGCACTTGCTTCGCTGATCACTGGCAACAATCACTTATAGAACAATTAGTCTAAGAGAGATCCCTGCTGCTCACAACCCTACTTTCTGCTCCTGTCTCTTGATAGATGACAATACCATGGCATGCTGAAAGTGGAAGGAGCACCTTCCCTGTGCTGCCCAGTTCTTGCAGATAGAAATTAACAAAGTTGCCCTCCAGCACAGATTCTTGCTGCATATTCAACATATTTTTCAAAAAAAAGTCAAGATTGCTGAACACTTGTAGTTAAGTCTCATAACATTTAGGAAATTATTTGCCTGCTCCTTCAAAAAGACAATAGACTTGTTGCAGTGACTCTAAGAGTTTCTCTGCTCTACTTTCCTTCATTTACAGTGTGCTTAAGAAGCCCATATATAAAATATTGGAGGGCAAGAAAGCTGGGTATCTTGATATTGGCTGCTTGCAAGATTAACAGAAACATGACACACGATTGAAGAGTGACAGCATTAGCTGGAGCAAGTCTTGTGTGTGCAAGCAGATCCTGCCCACGACTGGAAGTGCACATCAGTGCACACTTGACTGGCCGTGCTCCTTCTTTGTCTCTCACAGCTGTCAAGGCAGTCAGCTGAGAAAACTGGAAATTCTCTACGTACAATGCAATGTCCCTCTTTGCATATAATATGAATTTTTATTATCTTATTTACATAAATTCCCTGCCATCAAATCCTTCATTTCCTCACTCTTCCTCCTATCAAATCTGTAACTCTTCTTCCATAAGTTTTCACTCCTGCAAGTTTCTGCCATCATTAGGAAACATCAATATTCAGTCAGGAACGTCATGGGGTCAAAAACCTTTACCTGGCCCAGGCTGGGCTTGAAATACAGGTACAAGCCCAGGTAGCAGGGCTGCTCCTCCTCCCCGCTCAGTGGCAGGGTTCTTTCTTAGTGTGAAGAGAGAGACCAGGATCCTGCAAAAGCATCAGTACACTGAGCTAGCTATTTTGCTGTCCTGTTCTGAGCAGTTGATATGAAGGCAATACTGTTTCTATGACAATTTTCAAAATACTTCATGATTATATATTAAGCTCTACAGATCACATCCAAAGCCACTAAACATCACATAGAGAAGGAAAAGGTGTTTTAAATGTCCTACTTCATCACTTTTTCAATACAGAAATTTTCCTTGGATTTTGTCCAGTCTTAATTGTCCCAGCACTTTCCTTCAGAGGCTGTTCTCCTGCCAAAGACATTCAGGCAGATGGTATCAGCAAGTCAGGGAAAAAGGGACATTTCCTGTTTTGTGTTCCCCCAAAGATACATTGGGGCACTTTCTTGGTATTTGGCCATTATATTTGATTTTTCTTCTGCTAAAATTTAACACATTTTAGTAACAACATCTTCATCTCTTAGCTGTCATGCTACACTCCCATCAACTCCTGATCATTTTACTCGATGGCAGTCAGAAAAGAGGTATTTGGCAATTATGAAGTCTGCCATGGAATTGTGTTACTTGTGTTCCAACATACATTTTGATGGATTATAAGCCTTTATATGTATTATATTTGATTATATTAAATTATTATGAATGTGTGTAATTGTAATGTAGAGTATGCATTATATTATATTTATCACAGTATGCATTATAATATGTGTTATGTCACAGCATAGTACCTGGATTTGCATATTATTTTAAATATAAGCACAGGCAGAAACCTACAAATAAGAGCAGAATCTTTTTTTTCACCCAAGACCTTAATTCTGACTCATTTAAATCAACTGAAATTTTTCCATATCCTCCAGCAAAACCAAATTAGTCCCAGGAAAGGTGAAACACTATATCCTTGTTCTAGGAAAGCCCCCAGCTGCACAAAGTAGTGCCACTTCACTTTAACCTCAGTGAAGGTCTTTATCCATGTACAAACCCATTCTTCCTCAGGGTGTTTGCAGCCAGTGAACAAATTCATAGCAAAATGCTTTAAAATGACATGTTAACATATACAGTACTAGAAGCAACAGGCTGAGTGAAGGCTGAGGTTCTTGACACATTACACCTATAGGAAAACACCTAATGGCATTTATGCCCTGAGCACAAGTATTAGCATGGATGTCTATACTTCATGATGATCAGACACAAGCCGTCTGTGTGGGACTCAAAGGCCCTACATCCAAATTCTTATAACATTGTCTTTTGGGCTGTTGAGGGAAGAAAAATATTAAAAATATACTTTTTTCCAGTATTAGCTGGACACGGCACTGGACTACTAGCTTATTCATACAGGTTATCCTTGTTGGGACCTTAGGAAGTATCTGCCTGCACCTGACCATGTATATAACATACTCTCCATCTGTATTTAGGCAGTTACATTACTATTCTGACCATCAGGTTACCTGTAATGCTCACTGAGATAGCTGGAACTGTAGGTGTTGGAGGAGTATATGTGAGTCAGGCCATGCTCACCTATGGACTTAGAATTTGCCTAATACAAGAAGATCAAATTTGAGGGTTTGTGGCCAGCCAACTCAAATTACAATGTCGCTTCTTACTATTATTCATTACAGTGCTTTATATTTTGATATGTCACTTCTTTAAGATGAAAATTGTAGCATTTTTACCAGCACATTTTGCACAATGCCCACACATTTACTTTTGGAATTATCTCCTGTGACATTTTTGGCTACTTACAGTAGCAAATCAGACCAAGTCAAATTAAACTGGGCTAGAGAACTTTCCATTTCGTTTTGCATAATATTTTTTCATTGTATGCAATAAAAGCAGAACTCGTGGCTTTTTACATGCATTGTGAAATCCATAAAATTGTATATTCTGAATAGAGTGATAATATTATAATTACTTGCATTTCCCCTGAGTGCACTGTATAGGTATTAGCACGTATGATTTTCCTTATTTTAAAAGACTTGTTTCAGTTGTTTTCTAATATTAGGTATTGTTTGTTGGTTTGATTCTCTCTTTGTCTTTTGTTAGAGAAGAAAATGGTTTGTGAAAAAGAAATGGAGTCATTTATTCTCAGATTCACTGTCTCTGCTATAGTCAACAATTGCAATGCACTGATCTTTTCCATGCTGAGCTCTAAAATCTAAGCCATGAGATCTAAAGTTTCTTCAGGAAAAAAAAAAAACAAAAACAAAAACAAAAAAAACCCTCAACCACAAAACAAAACAGAGAAAGACTTTTACATGAAGAGCAAGCCCAAATCTTAATTACCTGTAGACATCCAGAGATAGTTTCAGACATTCACACACAGGTGAAAAAGGGGTTGTTCATGTCACCTTCCTGTAATTATATGAAGACAGGAGTGGAAACCATCGACACATGGCAAATGAAACCGATCTTGAAGAGGGCACTGTTATAAAGAATCAGTGAGGTATGCACTACTGGGCTTTGACCTTCATGCAGCAGGAGGCAGTGAAACAAAATTCTTTGATTTAAGAGAGAGTTTTGAAAAGTGAATTAGATAGTTAATGAATCACAGAGGGCCAGAATTGCAGCTAGTACTGCATGGGTGCGCAAGAAGACCTTCTGTTTGCCTTGCTTTTCAGACATTAGGAGCAGTGTTTGACTCTGTGACTTCCCCTACCAATGTTCCACCAACTGACATATTATTAAATTCCCTACCTTTATGGGGTAGGTCAGGCCCTTGGCACCATGAGTTTGCTTTGGTTTTATCCATTTTACTTTCACACTCGACATGAATATCCTGCTACTGAATGCTCCAGTACTTCTTTCCCCATCAGTTTTTAACTACAACAATAAACAACCCAGCACATTCAAAATTCTGCAGTCAGAAAGGAACATATAAATATTTCATCATGCAGTGGCTCTTAGAAAAATGTGAACAAATTAAGGCTCTCATGTCTTGCTTGTGAGATCAGTATTTTATCTTCTCTCTATTAAAAAAGTAATAATCAGAGAAACGCTGTAAACTAACACGAGGTCTCCTGAGCAACATGCAGCATGTCATTAGTCTGCTATTTATATCACACACAGAGCCCCACAAGTCATGGTATAAGGAAAGGGTATGCAATAATTAGTGCCGGAAGAGTACTGAGTTCAATGTGCAAATGAAACAAGCACTAAATATCCAGATGGTGTCATCTCTCCAGAGTTTCACTTTAACTGAAGATTATTAATCTTTTTTTTTTTAAGAAAAACAATGTTCTTTTTAATGCAACCCACAGAAAAATAAATGCAGAGGGTTAAGAGGCGATACAGTATCATTTATTACTGCTGTTAATTAGTTGTGCGATGATGATGCCTGGAGATACAAGAACAGAGAGCAGGTCCCTATTGTGCTGAAGTCCCTGCAAATGCTGAGAGATGGTCCCAGCTAATCATTGTGAAGGGTTTCACAGGCAAAATGGCTTAGACACAGAAAAAGGGAAATCTGAAATCCCTACCACACTATTAATATTTTGTGACATCCTCTTAATTTCAAACATCATTTTAACTCCTCCTCTGCCTGTCACCACTTCTCACCCTTCTAACTTTTCTTTCTTCTGATTTCCTTCTCCAAAGTTCTGCTCCCAGCCCATGACCTTGGATTTTTGCAAGAATCCTGATTATGTTCCCTCTCTCCTCTTTCAAAAGCTCTTTTGAAAACAGCACTTTTCCAACCAATTCCTTCTTGCTTCACAGAATCCACAAGCCCATTAGCAATTTATAGCACTGTATAAGTATATGATCAGAGTCATCTGTGAGGCTAGAATCTGGTTTTAGAAACTAATATTCTGCTTTTGCTGCAGTCAGGGAAGTAACGTGGTTTTTAATGAGGGCAGATTCTGATGTATGTTCTTTTCTCTATTTTCAGACACTTTAAAACCAGACTTAGCACCTCCTACAGTGATACACTACCATCAACAAAACATACGGTAGAATTCCCTTTGCCCTAAATTCTGTGTCAACTTGAGGTTTATTTGTCCCTTACTAAAACTGTAGATCCTATTAATACTCTTGTTGTTGTTACTATTATTGTTAATATTACTATTAACTACATTCTCCCTGTATTCTATATTTTGTTGGCAATCGTGCTGATTTCTTCAATAGGCATTATCTGATGCCATGTTAGACCCAAAACTGAATTCCTCAGTCAGAACTGGCTCTTCTAACTGATTTCTAACTCATTTTCTGTTACTTTTAATTTGAGACAACATCAAAAAGAGGTGTGTCTTTATGCTGTTGCTGTTTAGAAGATATTTAAACCTGTGTGCCTGACTTCAGTCACTTGTGTCCACATAACCCACATATAGCTCCACTGCCATCAAGATACAAACTTATATTGACACAAACAAGTGGATAATCACCCACATAAAAGTCATAGATTGGTTGAGGAGACCAGAACTTAACTTTCTGCCATGCAAAAGATTTCCTTCTGTTCAACAGAAGGGGCCAATGCCCCGGGCTATTAAGATGGGATGCCACAGGGAGCAGGGAAAAGAAGGGAACTGTTGGCTGGATATTGCCTTTCATCATACGCTTTTGCTGGACAACTGGGCTCCTCAGTACTTAGAGACTCTGGTTGTCAATTCTTTATCTGTAAAATGAGAATTCTTTATTTCAGGAGGTGTTGAAGACATAGATAAGCAAAGATCATCAGTTGCTGTGATCCTGAAATAGGGAGAGGCTGTAAGACTTTCAGAGGAGGGCAAGGAGGGCAACTTCTCAACACCTATTTCTTAGTAGGCTCTCAGCCAGATTGCCACCCTGAATTAAACACCTGAGTTTCCTGTACAATGACTGGGGAGAGATTAAAATCTGATTTCACAAACCTACCCTCCCAGCTGAGGTAGGATAGAATTTCTAAATAGAAGTCTGTTAAATCTCTCTCTTCCCTTGACCTCAAGTGCTTTCAGGCTTCAATCATCCTTTGGCTTCATCAGGCAATTGCCTTCTACTGGGGATACAAGCAGAGATGGGATAGCTGTGGAGACACAACCTGAAGGCTACAGCTAGTTACGTGCATATGCCAGTTGTTTCTCAGGAAAGTGAAGAGGTGTTATTTTTAAAACTCAAAACTTCCAGAAGAGTACTAGAGGTCAAATCAAATACTCTTCTTAGTTTGGATGGTTTCCTAATGTAGGGAGAAATTATTACGCAGGGGCTTTGGTGTGTGTCTCTCCCCATTAACTAGGAACTACCCAGGCACTCCACATAATTCTAAAACAGCATGTACAGCATTAGGTATGGGTCTGGGGAATAAAGAACTGGCCAAAACAGTTGCTGAAGCTCCTGATTAGCAGTGCAGTGAACTGTTCATCTTGTCAGCAAGCACAAGACTATGAAGGGCCAGTGAGTTTACTGCCATTCACCCAGAGAGATCGGCGCCTGTGTCAAGCCTTGCTGCACCCATTAGGTTCATTGCCTTTGGTCATGTGAGGGGCTGAACAGCCTCTGTTCGGGATGAGTGGGAGTTGGAAAGGCTGACACTTGATGGGAATGTGCTGTTTTTACTGCCACTTGCATGAAGAGAACACTCTCCTAGATCTCCAGAAATTGTTTTGATTTTTTTTCTTTCTTTTTCTCTAAAAGAAATGAGGAATTGAATGATTGGTAGCCTGTGTGGTTCTGAGACGCCTGTCTGTGCTCCAGATAGCGTGTCAGAGGGACTACCTACATCAGTATAGATCCAAATTTGGGCCTATGGAGCTCTTTTTTATTTCTCTTGTGAAAAACATACCAGTGCCTCATCACAATGTCTAATGGTGCTAGTACAAGAGGTTGGGGAAATCAGGCTTTACCTCAATCTTTCCAGAACCTCAAAAAAACAAGTGCTTCAGAGTGCAAGGGGAAAAGCAGTAACTACATCTTTATAATAGCTTATCTTCAGGAATAGCAAGGGTCACAGAATCATAAAATGTTTTATGTTGGAAGGGTCGATGGAGGCTGTGAGATAACTTTCAGTAGTGGTAGCAGGAATGAGACTGGGCTAATTCTCACACTTGCTGTAATGCAGGGTTTTCTTCCATTGCAGTTCTGGTTACTAATTTGTGACTTGTTTGTTCAGGTCTACAAATACCAGTTGCCTGTCTTTTCCTTTTTCACTCCAAGCTTGGAATGCTCAGCTTGCATGCTCACAAGAAGCACAAAGCTGGCTTTCCTCATGCTGGCATCTCAGATCCACTACTTGTAAAATGGGTACGTTGCTTTTGTTCATCATTGTGGGGTTCTGGGATGGGGAAACAAAAGACACCCCCCTGCCACTCTTACCCCTTGGTAATAAAACCAGAGCAAAACATAATACCTAAAATTCACAGCGCCATGGCTTTCAGGAGTATCACCCTCATGTCTGTCTGTTGTGTCATCTCTGGAGGAGTCAGCAATATGGGAAAGTTGTGCTATGCTTGGCAATTACCTCATCTCTTTCTTTTCAATGATGTGTTGTCTTCAATCTCTTGGAGCTTCATATGTCAAGAGCAGGAAGTAAGTGGGGTGTAGGATTTTCCTTTCAGCATTGTTCAGGCAATGACAGGATGCTGCACAGATGGAATAAGCTTGTTTATACTGAATGTGATGGAGTTATTGATAAAAGACAGTTTCATCCCTCTCTGAACAACACCCTCTGTCCTGGCATCTTGAACAGGTGCCATGAGCTCCACTCCAAGCTTAGCCATAATCCACAGGCAAACAACTTTCTGAAACACAACAATTTGAAAGAATAATCCTTCTTTTATTTCTTTTTTTCTTTTTTTCTTTTTCTTTTCTCCTTTTTAAAATTTATTTATTCTTCAAACTATTTTTGGCTTGCAATGTACAACTGAGATAGTAGTGCTATATCTTGCACCTGCATCCATATGTAAAAGAGCTTAGCAGGAGGTTCTGCGAAACCCCACTCATGGAGGACCCCCAGCCTTCTCAACCAGAAACCTCTTCTCAAGTCCAGGAAGGAGGCTGTCTATCAAGACCTCATAACTCACCCTTCAATCTGTATTCTGTTATCACTGTCTACCCTTACTTATGCGATTATACAAAAACCTTATGGAAAAGGCACTTTTATTTCTGCATGTAGATTACAAAAAATACTGTTTTGATAGAGTCAGGTCGAACACAGGTTCCTCATAATACAGGTTCACTTCTTGAAAATGCCTTCTCAGTGCTCAAGAGCAGACAGAAAGGCAAGTGAAACAGGAGGAGCTAAAGGAAAAAGCACAGAGAACAGAACAGAAAACATCATAATGCTAATCTATAAAACCTTAATACTCTTTTATCTTATACTATGCACAGATCTCATCCCTACATCACAAAAAGGATGTAATAGAAATAGAAGAAATATAAAAAGGGGAAAATAACTGAAGAGATAGACCATCTTCTGTATGGACAGATATTAAACAGAAGATGTGTTTGTCTGGAAAAGAGAGAATGGGCAGAGATACAGTAGCAGAATATATAAGTTTTGAAAATCCTGGAGAGAGGAAATAGGTGATGATCATGCATTATTTCTCACAACTTGAGAATAAGGGGGAGTAGGGACACAAGTGAAATTATGAGGTAGGTATTTGGCAAACCTCAAAAGGATTTATATTTTCATACAGTGCCCAAGGACATAGTGAGACTCATTGAAACACAATTTCAGAAATGCCAAAATGTGATTTGACAGATTCTTGGAAACAAAGTCCATCAAGAGCTAAACATAAATATACCGATCCAGTGCTCAGAGGAGTATCAGAAATGCTGGTTCCTGGGGTTTAGGAAGGTGTATCAGGAGAAATATCATCCTTGCCTTTTCTTGTCTTCTCTGCTTCACCAGCTGTCAGGAACAGGTTACTGCTCTAACAGGCTATAGTCTAAGAGGAACATTTCTTTGGTGCACAGTGCACCATAGTCACATCAGTGACTACATTGGTATCACTATATTAATAATGACATTGAAGTATAATTTTTGGTGTTACTTTCTTTCTCAGAAGAAATGTTAAAGAAGCAGAAATTCAAGAGAGGATCTTTCCCACCCACATCTTTCCGTGATAGCTACTTCAGTTACTGCATCTTGATCAGGAAATAACCGCACAGGCTGAATTTGAGGAAATACAGAGACACAGTTATGAGATAAAGCTTCGTTTCCTAGAAATCCAAGTTCAAATGCTCTCAGTCTTTGCAGGACTTATGCTGTGCAGATATCTGTACTCCTGCTGACTTATGTCAGGGTTTTACAATATGCAGCAGACCTTCCTTGGCTCTATTTCATCTATTACTGTGTTCAGTCTGTTAATAAAGCAAAGGCATGGACAGAGAGGGTTTTTTAAAAGCTCCCTGCAATCCACCCTCACCACATGCATAATACATAACAGGAATAGGAAAGGCTATGGTTTCACCCCGGTCCTTACACTGAGAGCAATGCATAGTTATGTAGACCTACAAAGCTTGGAGGTGGGTTTCCCATGATGTCTGCAAATCATATGACAGACAGATGCACTGGCTCTGAGTGGCCATGTCTAAGCTAACAAGCCCTGCTGAGAAGTCCCGTAACAGTTATTCTGTCTCTCTCTAGCACAGATGGAAGAGCTGACTGGCTCCCATAAGAAAATTGATCTTAGCCCTTTTCCTTCCTTTCTGCTGCCAACATGTAAAAAAGTTCAACAACAAGACTCAGACCATGACAATAAGATCAATCTGACTTCCTCACAGGGAGGTAGGTGGAGAAGAGCTGTAGGAAAAGGAACAGAAGCTTACAGGACCTGGTCAGATATGCTGCTGACACTGAAGACATGATCTAATCTGGCACTGGAATGGGCTGCCCAGGGAGGTGGTGGGGTCCCCGTCCCTGGGGGTGTTCAAAAAACAGGTTGATGAGGCACTTGAGGCCATGGTCTAATGGTCCAATGGTTAGGAATATGATGGGATAAAGGTTGGACTTGATGACCCTGGAGGTCCTTTCCAACCATAATGATTCCATGATTCTATGATAATAAGCAGAATATTCTTCAATACACTCCAACCTTTGGCCACGGGGCCTCTCAGACCCTACACACTACAGACAAGTATTTAACCTTCTGTGCCTTTGTTATATCTTGCTTGACATGGCTCCTGCCTCAACAGGTGGAACAAGGAGGCGCAGAGCGCAAGTGACCTGCACAGTGCTGCACTTAAAGCAGTATCAAACTTGGTGAAGGGATGCATTCCTGCCAGCATACATGCTTTCTTCCTCCTGTACAGATCCAGAATGTGCCAAAGTCAAGATTATACTGAAGTCAATGGAAGTCTTGTTCCACTTGTTCTCTGTGCTGTGGATCTGGCCCTCTAGAGATTCCAATTTTAGTAATTAAAATAAGATGATGAAACAATTGTGGTTGCAATAAAGGAAATAAAAAATCATTTTTGCTTTGCCATTCTCTTGAATGAACCCTCAAACAAGTGTACCTTCAGCAAGTTTGCTGCTGACACAAAACTGGGAGGGGTGGCTGACACACCAGAGGGTTGTGCTGCCATTCAGGGCAACCTGGACAGGCTGGAGGGTGATAGGACAAGGGGGAACGGGTGCAAGTTGGAACATAGGAGGTTCCAGGTGAACATAAGGAAGAAGAGTCTCCTTCTCTGGAGGCATTCAAACCCTGACTGGGTGCATTCCTGTGTGACCTGCTCTAGGTTGTCCTGCTCTGGCAGTGTGGTTGGGCCAGATGATCTTTTGAGGTCCCTTCCAATCCCTAACATTCCCTGATTCTCTGATTCTCTGATTCTCTTCTCTTGCTGAACAGATTTTTGCTACTCCTTGCCTCTTTCTGTTCCAACTGCTGACATCTCTGTAGAACTTCTGGTTTGAATCATTTTTGGATATAAACACAGGAAGCTGAAGCACCTCAGTGAAATTAACACAGTATAAAAAAGTAACAGTCTTAGGGGGGTTAGAAAAAGCAATGGTCTTATCAAATTTTCACTTCTCTCCAGAAGGATCATGAGATGTGAAAACTCAATGGAATCCTTTACTGGTATCACTTGTGCATCTAATGGGTAGTCTGCAAACTCAGTCAGTGCTCATTTATGCTGGGATGATGGGAACATAGGACAATTCATAGGAAAGGGACCTATGAAGGTCATTTAGTCCAACATAAACCAAGATCAATCCATATTCTTTAGATATTTTTTTTTTTTTGAGAAATTTAGGTCTTGAAAGGAAAATCAAAACTTTACAAGGTGCTCACATATCTTTGAGTTATCTGTGAGTTTATTAAATTAGCGGTTAGATGGTGAGGTTTTCTGCAATAGCAGGCTTGAGAAAATGACTCAGAAATACTCTTCCAGGTCTAGTCCCTGAGACTCACAAGAAGGAGACAGTGACAACTAGTCTAGAAACCCTGCATGTTGAAAAAATCCAGGGAAGAAATCCACTGTGCCTAAATGATTATTGTCACCTGGGTCACTTCTATTCCCTTCATATCCTTTTTTCTCCCATGTCAGCATGATAAAATAGACATTTTAATTACATGGTGTGAAGTCCATCCTCAGAAAGACCTGGGCCTGACAGGTTTCGTTCATAATTCACAATGATTCTTCTCATGCAAATATGGGAAGTAACATCTACTGTTTTTCTGAATACTACAGTGTGGAGCTAAGGGACGCCTTAAGCTGAGAAAACTGAGAAAAATCTCATGCCTATTGCCTTAAATATACCAAAAAAAAAAAAAAAAGATGTTTGCATGTGGGAAAAATAAAGCAAAACACTTACATGGCCTTAATTGTTTAAAAGAATCCTAGGGATATAAAATCTAAAACTTGTATGTATAGAGAGGGAATAGAATTCTTTTTCTACTCCCAACTATCTCTCTAAGTTGAGGTACCAGAGCTCAGATACTTGACTAGGCATGGTATCTTACAGTAATTAGATAGATACACTTATCTCATACTTGCATACAATTTTATATAAAGTGGATGAAAAAAGATAACAAACCAAATGCTTCCTACTGGAAAAAATATCTTCCTCCTCAAGAAAAGTCTGTATAAGCTTTGTGATTTTCTAAGGCAAAAGAAATTCTCCTAGCTTTTGTGAGAATTTTGAGGCCCTGGAGCCCTGTTCAATGGGAAAGTGCTGTATTTGGTTTAAAAGACGGGTACCCCAAATGGAAAAGAGATCAATGACAGCAAGCTCAATGTTTTCTGAACAGCTGCTGTTTGTTGCCTCCAAATTACTCAACGCATGTTGAATTTGTAGATGTTGAATTCGCTTTTGGATGCAGGTTTAACCTCTGCTGAGGAGACAGCTAAGCAAGATGGAGCACTTATGTTTAGTTTAGCAAACAGAAGACAAGGAATGGTATTGTAGGAGAAGCAAGGACAAATCTCAATCACTACAGGAAATAAAGGCAGTCCTATAACATGAAGGCATTAAGGGATAGAATTTATATTTATACATTATAATTTTAAATATGTCCCTAAAACAATGTACTTGTTCCATCCATATTTGGAGGCACTTAAAGTTCATAATTGTGACTATTTTCAGTCCCAAGTATCTCACGAGCCTGCAAGTTTTATCTCTGGGCAAATGTAGAAGCACTTCCTTTTTCACTGTGTAGTTTGTTAAAAAGTTCAACATCTGATTAACAAACAAGATCCAAACAAGAAAAGAACTACAGGAAACTGTGTAGTGGAGGGCTAAAATGATGGTGAGGGGACTGGAGAAACTCTCTTATGAGGAAAGGCTGAGACACCTGGGTCTGTTTAGCCTGGAGAGGAAAAGACTGAGAGGGGATCTTATCAATGCTTATAAATATCTAAAGGGCGGTGTCAAGAAAATGGGACTAGTCTCTTTTCAGTGGTGCCCAGTGACAGAAAAAGGGGCAATGGGCACAAACTGGAACACTGTAAGTTCCATCTGAAGATGTAGAAAAACTTGTTTACTTCTAGGGTGACAGAGCACTGGTACAGGCTGCCCTGAGAGGTTGTGGAGTTTCCTCCTCTGGAGACATTCAAAACGTGCCTGGACACGATCCTGTGCCACCTGCTTTAGGTGAACCTTCTTTATCAGAGGGTTTGGACTACATGATCTCCAGAGTTTCCTTCCAACCCCTACCATTCTGTGATTTTCTGATTCTAAGTCTCATTGGGATTCAGGAATTAGGCACCTTTACTCTCATTTTTCTCCTCTAGGAACTTCTTGTGAAAAGCATTCTCAGACCATAAACAACGTATCAGATAAGAGTAACACCTAAAAAAAAATACAGCTTGAGGAAATACCATACTGTTGCAAAATCTCCTAATGGCCACATAGCTGCCTGGCCCTTGGGAGACTTGGTTTCAATTCTTTCATCAGGAGAAGGAGCCTTAAAGCTATACCCTCCTGGCAAATTCCCCGTCTCTCAGGAACAGGGCACTCTGGGTGGAAAGGCAATGAAATTCTACCACTGTATAGAAAAATCTAAAATAAAATTATTAAGCTTTTTTTAGCTAAGAGAAAAGCATTAATGGGAGTAGAATTGTACAGCGCAATAGTTAGGGTAGGGAGAGAAGTGGCATTTCCCCCTCTGTCCTTCTTCTGAAAAGGGAATAAAGTTGGTACATTTGCTCTATTCTGTAAGTAGTAAAGAAAACTGACCAAGACCTGTTGTCTGGCTACAAAACCACGGTGTAAATCAATGGAATGAGACTTCTCATTCAAGAACAGCTTAGTGTCATCTGTATTGCCTACTGATAGCAGTCACTGCTTCATGCTATTCCCCATGCCATGTCCGGGCATCATCCAAAAAAACTTTTAGAAGCAACTGTCAAAGCTATTCTAGAGATAGTAATAGCAGTTAAACATTATGGAGAAATACATGGTTGTGCTTGATAGCATTCCTTGGCTTTGTGTAGTTTAACCTTCATTGCCAAAAGAGGCCAATATTTAGACTGTATTTCTGCCCAAGCAAGAGAGACCAAAATTTATATAGCCTGAGAAAGTTCATCAGCATTTGTAGATCACAATAAGGGGAAGCTAAGTTTTCTGGAACATTTGTGTGGTAGGACTTCTTTTATTGGAGGGATGGTTTGTGCATGGAGGCACTGGCATTAATCTCTACACAATTCTAGCAGTGGCTAGGAAAGAGAGCTGTGAGTCAAAAAGAAGGTTCACCCTTAAAGTTTATTGTTTTATTTAGCTCTGTAGCTTTTTAAGCACTAAATCTCATTTGGCAGGGAGAAGTGCCTTCTCACAGATGTACATTTTATAATAGGCATTTCAAAGATGCAAGGACAAAGGGAAAGCATTTCTGTCTTAAGTACACTCATCTCTCAAATGACCAGTCAGCATATGTAGATAGAATATTCAGTTACTGTAATTTAGTACACTACAGAACATAGAGTACTGAGTCAATAAGAATATTTAATAAACAGGAGCAGAACAGGAAGACTACACTGAATTATCGCCAGCTTATTATCCTTACAGGTCCTATTCTATCCAATTTACTCTCCTTAAAAACTAATTTTCCTTTATTTCAGTTAGGCACTCAACCTTCTCCACCATTCACAACAATTGCCTCTTCAGAAAATAGACAGGGGAAATAGAGAAACACATAGTCAGGCTGAGAAGGAGTAATGTAACCAAAGCAAAGACTGCAATTGCAGAAGTGGAGAAAGAACCACTCAGCTTTAGATCAGGGGCTGCTGCTGGAATCTCTGAGGCTTGAAGCATCCTGCATTTTGCACAATTTACTGACAGCTTCACAGCAAAGCAGACCTGCTTCCTCTCTTTCTTTTTTCCTTCCTTTTTTTTTAGGGGGGGTTATAATTGGCCTTTCTTCATACAGTATACTGTTGGCATTTAAACATATTGTTACTGTGGTAATTGTTTAAAGTTGAGAAGGACCAAGGAAGACAATTAAACAAAAATAATAATAATAATAAAATTATCCACCCAAAATAAAGGGTAACATTTTGAATCTATCCTGTTAGCTCAGTGCCACAATGTCAGCCTTACTCAGTTTCTTGGCTACCATGTTCTCACCAGGGAGCCAATGTTCTTAACAGATGAGGACAAAGGAACTTGCTAGTAATTGCAGTGGGGATTTCCGATCTCAATGACAGCATGGGAGGTCATGGATCAGACCTCAGGACCCATCTGTTAAGTCTGGGTTTAGTTTAGAAAAGCAGACAGAAGTATTGTGAATTCAACAACTCTTCATCTCTTGAATGCCTGACTTGCTTCCCCTGTGGAATTGCTCACCTTGGCCTTTGGAGGGCTGGTCGGACATCTGCGCCGCAAAAAATGCCCCGTAAGGTTGAAACACCAGACAGAAACATCAGAGCAACATTCCTTGGCTCACCTAAAGACCCAGCCAGTAAGGTCATTTCTTCTGTTGCTCTGAAGTGTTCAGTAGATTTAACCACTGACATGTGCTTATCCTCTATAGCACAATAAATATATTCAAGAAAAAAAAATATGTTTTGTGCAGAAAGTAAGTCAGCCATGTGACTAAAACTAGCTGCTTAAAAAGGTATGGATATAACTCAGCCACACATTTGCACCCACGTTAAGGAACTGCATGGATAAATATGAATTTTTACTGACAACAGTACTGAATTAAATTGAATTGCTATAAAATCAGAGGCTCAGCACATGTTTTAAGGTATTATAGATTCATATAGACTGGACATCCCCACAAAGCTGACTCCTGGTCAGCTTAAGAGAGAAAAAAAGAATCTGACTATGGAACAGGAGAATCATATTTGACTCCTGTGCATTGGGTAGACACTAGTAAATCCTAATTGTCCTGTGCCAAGCTGTCCTCCGAGGACTGCTACCCCACTCACAGCACGGAGGTGCTCCAAGCAGTATGTGAACATATCCATACAACTGTGCTGCTACTTTTTTGGAGACAAAGACTTGAAATTCTGAGTGCCTTCTAATTAGGAAATGTAGCTATTAGAGTGTAGTCTAGGTTTTCTGCCTAGTGAACAAATCAGAGTTTTGTATATTCAGATAAATACACAAAATGGGGTATTTTGCCCCCATTTGCCCCCTGAGTAGGGAGGAATCCCCGGACTCAGTGGTGGAGAAAGGAAAGACACCTCTCCATTCTGTATTAGCTGACATTACCTGAAACCTCCTGACCAGAGAGTGGAAAATCAACAAGAAAAGTCTTTGGCGAAGTGAGTTTGAGAACATTATATACCCTAGGCTAAATGTGACCAGAAGACTGTTCTGCATCATGAGACTTCATGATGCATAGGAGGAGAGGTTTGAATTATTCAGAAGTAGCTTTTTAAAAAACCTAGCTCCTTCTGCCTGGAGAAGATCAAGAAGTAGGTCCACCAGCTCAAGAAGAGAAGGCACAACCTCCAAAACAGGCATCCTAGGGCCATCCTGAATTTCTAGATGTACAGTCACAGTTCAAGGAGAAATGTGAAATCCTCTACTATGCAGACAAAGCCTATCCATTTGCATTTGTTTGTAGAGAAAGAGGAGGACTGAGATGAAAAATGTGTGTGTTAAGAAAATCCCTACCTTCCCCTGACTCAATTCAGCTCCCTATGCCAGGTTACTCTTGCACAGTAGATGTGTTTTCTTATTGGTTTTCTTCTCCTACACTCTCTCTTCTCTTTTTCTTTCTNGGTGTATGGCATCTCACATTACTTTCCCCTGAGTTCTCACAGACGTTTTTCTAACCCTTTGCCCTGTCTGACCTGAGCTTTGTTATACTTCAGGACACTGATTGCTAATGGAGAAGCAAGAAAACCAAGCTCACACCCAATTGTACTTTCACCCCAAGAGTAAATTTGTCATAGATTTATTTCTTTTCTTTCTCCAAACTCTGCCTTTTTATTTACTCCAGTCAAAAAAACACCCATGCACAAGCCAGCCAAAGTGCACATCTACCGTTGACTTGCACCTTCTAATATCCAAGATGATTTTGAACTGCAGATTTGTTGTAAGTAGAACACTCATCTTTTGCAGATCAAGTCTTTGACACCAGTGAAGTCAGCTTCAGAAAAAAAAGTCAGCTGTATGGATCTGAAATTCATCCTTGCACTAAGATGATCAGCAGCACTGAACATTTTCTCAATGGTTTGTTGTGGAAATGTGCACTCTAATGCTCATGTGACATGGGGAAACAGTATTTAAATATATCCAGATGTAATAGTATGAGACAGTTATTGGTTAAATAGCATCTGCTCTCAATACATAACCCTTATTACAACTAATAGGAAATACACACACGCGCGATTATGGGGAAGATACATCATGCAAGGACCAACAGGTTTTATCTGCTGTTGTCAGGGCTGAAGCTTTCCAAATTTAGCTCTAATAAGGCAGAGCTCTCCATGGAGGAAAAAGCAACCAATTCTTTGTATCCCAGCAATTTCTTGATAGAGGATGAGCACAGGGATGCTGGGGCTGTGCACGGTCATCTCAGGACCATTTATTAGACCAAACAAATGAATAAATGACATATTATCACCCATTCTACCAGTGGAGCACACTGCAGCTATGCTTATCTTTATAATGAAGAAAGGTCTGTATCTTACAGAAACCTACTCTCCCGTGGCTCATCATAACTACTGTCTTAGTAAGGGCAAATCTGAGCCACTTCACACAGAGGAAAAAACAAAACAAACCCCCAAATATGCCACACAAGGGCTCCATTCACTGCCATTGGGATTAATGGAAAAAATTCCATTGGCTTCGGGAGGATTGGGATTTGGTGTATATTAAAATAATTTAATAAGCAAAAGAGATTTTTTTTACAGGTGGGAGAAATCCCCATTCAAAGGTCTGCCATGTTTTCACTTGCTGGATAATACTGACTGCACCTCGAGTCTGAGATGTCTGTTGCTACCTGTGCTGGTTTGGCAAACGGCCAGGGCAAGCCACAAACCAGACAGAGTTTTGTTTCTATCATTCCCCCCCGAAAAATTTAGAAGGGGAGTAAGGAAGAACAGGCTCAGGTTGGAAATCGAAAACTAATAACAAATTTAATGGCACAGCGAGAAAGAGTAACGGGGGGGAGAAAGGGAGAATGCATATATACAAATATATACAACCCGAGCTCCGATGACTGGCAATACAGGCTGCTGAAAGGTCCTTCACTGCAAAGCCCATGGGAAGAAAAGAGTCCAAAACTCCAGCACCCGATGCAGTTGGAATGCTGCAGACCACGTGGCGAGCTGGTAGCCAAAAGCTGGGCCTCTCCTCTGGGCTCCACGTGGCGAGCTGCAGGCAGGGGAGTGCTGGAGCGAGGCAGAGAGCGGAAGAGAGGAGACCCAGAGAGGAGACTGACTCTGAGAGCAGACTCAAGCCGGAGAGACCACGAGGGCAAGAGAGGGAATCCCCCAGTCCTCCTGGCTTTTATAGAGTCTGGCAGGAAAATGGGTGGAATACCAATACCTGACACCTGATACCTGACACCCAGACCCCTTTTCACAACAGGATCCTAAATTCTACCCCTCATTCACTGGGTCCTGGCAGCAAAAGCCAATAAGATTTTTGCCTGCCCCTTTCAAACTATAACACTACCTCACCTCTGCAGAAGAGTCAGTAAGTCTACACTCAGTAGACATATTAATTTGTATGGCAGGTTTCTTTTTACATAAATATTACACTGAGAAGGAGGAAAACTTTGCACAGGTTTGAAAGCTCTTCACTGGCATATATTTTATAGGCAGCAAAGTTGCACGTCCCTGATAGTCGAAGTTTTAATATTTTTGGTGTAATTTTTTTCTCCCCTCATTAGATCTTTAGAATTTGGGGTTTGTTCTAGAAGAAAATTTATTTTTTGTTAGAGGAGGGTTGTACTGTCACATTCCAGACAACAAGAAAACCCCTCAAGCTGCTTGTGTAAAGGCGAGTTAAATAGTGCTCTGCCTCTGAGAAGAGGGACTAAAATTGCTTTGAAAAGCTGACCTAAATTTAAGAATTCAAAAAAGAGAGAGAAATATAGATCGGTGAATATTCAGAAACTTGAGCAGTTGTTTATACTGTGATAAAAGTGCCAAAATAATGACTTTGATAACATGCAATTTTTTTCCTCATATCATACTTTTCACGTTGTTTAGGAGCCAGAGAAAAGCTGTAGTTCTGTGGCCTTACTAAAAGCTCTCGAACTTTGTCTTAAACTGCAATGCAGGGAAACTAATTTCTGTTAGAAGTCTGTCATCAGAGAATGAGGATTAGAGTGCATTTAATCGATTCTCATATAATCACACTAGTTTTTTAGCCCCCTTTCCTAATCCCACAAGGTTTTATTAAAAACTTTCAGAGTCAGCATCAGGTATACTGCACTGAGGCTATAACAAACATGAAAATTTCTCTCTTAACCTTTCAGTGTCTGCATATGTCTGAAATGAAAGAGTTTAGTGATGCTGAGTGCTCAGATTTTCTTGGGTAGTTCCCAACAGAGTATTGGTTAATCCAAAGAACTAAAGGAAGACAGAGACAGACATATGCACACACAAACAAATGAGTTAGACTTAAAGAGCTGCTGGTAAACCATAATTTAGCTACACACAAGTGGAAATATAAATAGTCTCCTGGCATAACAGACAATGTGACAGATTCATATGGGATAGGAGATGAGATTAGCTCTGCAGAAATACAGCTAGATGGAAACAAATGCTAGCCGTCTATTGCTATCCATTGATACAGACATATTTGCAAATTCATACACTTTATGAAGTCAGACACAGGATTATTATTACTTGCTTGCAACAGAAAATAATAAACGTCAGTATATACAGGTATATAAAGTACAAACAAATACAGTCTTTGGCAGGTTATATTCTGACTTCCTGATTATAATCCCCCATTTTAACAATAATTAACGGAGGAGAAAGCTTTATGTTGCATCCAGCGTCTGGCTGTCTCCAGTTCTTATCCAGGTAAAACTGTCTTGCACAATTATGAGCACCACTTGCAAAAGCATTAAGAGATTAAGCAACTTCAATCCCATCCACAGAAGTGGTTTAGTCTCAAAGCCTTAATGGCATTAGAGCCAACACACAACCTCTAAGTTGCCAGTCACTCTGAGCTATGTGATACTCCATTCCATCAGTCTGAATACTGCCTGCCTCCCTCAGGGGCAGCATTTCAACACCTAGGTTATATTTGTGATGCCCTTTGAGGACTGAGCATGAATGATTTTACAGCATCTACTAAAAAAGCATGGTAAGCCTTTTTCATTGTTCCAAAAAGGAAACAATTTCACAAAAAACCTTCAATTTTCAGACTAAAAGTACTGTTTCTAATTTTATTCTTTTCCCACTGAGAAACTATTTAATAATCCAAATGAGAATGTTTTAATTTAGAAGAGAATTCCTTCTTTCCCTTAGGACAAAGACTTTCACTTTCAAGCATTTAGCGGATCAAAAGTGTTTCACTTCCATGCCTGATGTGCTGTTCCATAAGGAATACTATGGTTTTTAAAATGTGAGATGGCCCTGTCTCCTCGCTGTTACACATTTTCCTCCACTGTGATAATGGTGGGGTTTTCGTCCCACTGGGGAAAGATTTTCTCAGAACTGGACAAATGCAATTCCAGACACCAAAATAACCCTTTCAGATTCAAACAGGCCACATTGACTTATAGGTGGCTCGTAAGTCACTGACTTGTAGTGTTTCCTATGGTACAGTCCATGGTACTGGGATTGGAATCAAACATCATCTAAAACTCATTTGTACCTTCCAGAGAAGCAGTGAACCTTCACATTCTCAGATACATCCAAAACCACTTAACACCAAACAAGTTTTGAGGTGAAAATAAATTTGGAGTTTGGGTTTTTTTGGTTATGCTTTTTTTATTCTCCCAGAAAAGGAAAGGATTATGTATTTATAAAAACACTTGAGCACCCCTCAGGTGTTCTTACCCATGTTTACCCTTGATCGCCTCATAATAATAATGCAGAGAGAAGATTTGGCATTTACAGAGGCATCTGTCTTCTTAAACTCTCACATGCCCACTGTTTTTGTCAGTTTTCAGAGACACCATTTCACCAAGAAGGAAAAGTCATCACTCAACAGCGTGCTGGAAAAACATAGGAAATTTGCAGCCCAGATCTCTGGCTCCTTAAGCTCACTTAATTGCACCCCTGTGGTACCTCCACTGCAACAGCACTATCCGTGTCAAGCAGTACAGACTGCCGTTATCCCCCATGCCACATTGCAGTGATAAATAGCTCTGATGTACCACTCGCTTTTACTGCCACATGTACCCAAAAAACACATGTTCTCCCACGTTTTCTTTTGGAATTAAGTCCCCTGCTGCACCAAGTGGGATGAAAGTTTAAAACAAAAAAAAAGTTCTCAGGATAGCCTTTAGATTTCCCCCGTGCTGCTGGGGGATGTGTGACAGTAGCACAGCACGTCCCTTGGAGTACCCAACAGAACAACACAAAGTCCATGCAGAGCACTATACTCTCAATCCCGTGCACCCTAATGCAATCTTTTTCAAAACTCAAGGTTGAAAACTTGGTTCCAGAAAAGTCAGTTGGAGCTTTGCGATTGAACGCCATACGGACAGGTTTCTTCTCTGAAAATCCCACAAAATGTGTTTTCTTCTGAAGGATAGGAATTAATTTTATTTTGTGTTTTGCCAAAATACTGAAATGGCCCAACTGGAGCACAAATTTTACTTGTGGGAAGCATGTGGTGGTATCTGTGCCCCATCCAGCCTACCATCTCATCTAGGACAAAAGACAATGAAGAAGAAAAAGTGGGGATGGCTTAGTGGCCCTTTTCAGAGACTTTCCCATAGTGAGGATAAGGATTTCCCCACTCCATCAAATTATCCAGTTCCTCATGTATTTTCCACCTTGCTTATGAGAAGGTACTCTAAGTAATAACTAGAATTTGAACTTTGACAGTGGAAAGTGCCCAGTCTGCATCATGCCATTCCAGTCACACTTTTCTCCAGAGGGTGAGAATGAGCTCCTTGTGGATGAGAAGGCCAGAATGAATTAAATTTCCCCAGCTCCCACTATAGGTCACATACCAGTATAGGACAGTGGTAGGGAAGTGTGCAATGAGGACCCCAATGCTGCAGCAAAGAGTGGGTGGTCACCATGGCTAAGACACCACAACCTGCTACTATTAATCAGCAGTGAGCTGCAGTAATTCCATGGTGGAAAACATTTCCCTGTCTCTGCTTGGCTGTTGGCTGCCTTGCTAAACTCTACGCATTGTGTTTAATGAATTTTCAGGTAATACTCTCAGAGAGTGACCAAAGGCATGTGAGCTCCTTCGAAAGAGTGTGCTAGAGGCAGTCTTTGATTACTACCCTGTTATTGCTGCTAGCTCACCGTTTCATAAATGGTTATTCCAAGCTCTGCTTTTCCCTGTTACATACATTTTGAATTAGAGTAAATCCTCTGAATCCAATCAGGCTACTGCATGCAATTGAGAGAAGAAGGTGGCCCATTTTTATTGCTCTTCTTTTATTTTCTTCCTCTTAATTTTTAATTAGACTGTAAAAAATGAAACCTGTTTTTTATTAAACCTTTATTTATGAAAACTGCTTCAAACCATGCACAGAAAAGGACTGGGTGATTGCTCATTTTACCGTGGTTATAAATATTGGATTAAATTAAATATGACACAGAGAATAGGCAGAAATTTTAAGAAGTTATTTATAAAAAAAGGCAGGGCAGGCAATCAAGATGGTAGAGGAAGAGAGGAAGCATGTTTATGTTTATGGGTATGTGTGTGTGCATATATAAACAAAAAACCCAAGAAGTAGCACAGAAAATAAAAAATTGAACACTTGAAGAACAAAGCCTAAAACTAATGCAATGCTCAGAATTTATTTTCCTATACCCTTACATCACAAAATCTGAAAGCACAACAAAGCTAAAAAATCAATAGTTACAACATGTTGCACGTATTCCAAAAGAGAAATTTATGAAATAAAATTTTTGTGCAACTTATCTTTAGGTTTAGAGAGACAGACTCCTAGGTGGAAACTTTGAGAATCCTTTCTAAGGATAATAAAGCAGGTGGAGGTATATGAGCCAGTGCACTGGCTGTTCCATGCACACTGCTGGCAAACATTTTAAAATCAGCTACCTTCCAAGGCTGTCAAAACTTTTGGGATTTTTGCAGTCAGCTATTAATTTATGATCCTGATAGTGCATAGTTCACCTTGCACTGAGAATTAAATAATAATCAGGGGGGAAAAAAGCAAACACCAAGATGTTTGTTTTAAAAAGGAACCATACTCATAATGCCTCTGTTGGTTTTTGTTTTGATTTTTCATTACGAATGCATATGAAGAGGTCTCTCCTTCTACTCCACACTGCTGATCAAAGCTGAAAGCCAGTCATTTAAGGAAATTGCAACAATAAATGCTTAATGGGTTGGTTTCTTCTTGACCCAGGTGCTAATTTACAATTTTGCTGCCTTGAATGTCAGAAAAAAACCAAACCTCTCTCTTTCCAGTAATTAAATGTTAATTGTATACTGTGCTGACGAAAGGTACTCATGATGACAAGACAAAGGGTTATGAAATAAGTAACAAAAGACATGTGGAGCCTTGCAGAGAATTAAATCAAATCCCTCCTTGGAAGAACATAGGAGGATGACATCGTTTCTGGATGCCACTTAGAAACAGGGACTGATAAGCTTGAGATGATAATAACCAGTATAGCTAAAAAGACATAGAAAGATAGAAAATAGATGCAAACTGGCACTCGGGCATCTCAAGTTTGTTACTCGGGTTAGTGATAGACTTTATGTATGACCTTAGTTACTCAAGGAGAGTTGCCATAAGTAACGCATCAGGGATGAGCAGCATCCTGAGGAAACATTATCCACCAATTTTTGGTGTCTAGGAAGAGCTGTTTCCCCAGAATACAGTCCTTTTGCCATAAAATTTAGATCTATAAGGAAAGTCAAAACACCTCAGGGTTGTGGCTGACCATGTGGCCCTCTGGATATTAACGCTGATTAAGAATATTGCTGGTAGTCTTCCCTGTATTTCAATTTCTTCCACTGTAAATACAATGAGTGTTTTCTACCTGATTGAGAGCTGGCGATGCCTGTGAGGTGCTTAGATCTTACAGGATGGAGATCACACAAGGAAATTACTAGATTGGCTCGCTTGCACCCTGAGGGTGGCCTTCAAAAGATCAGCACTTGCCATTGACTGTCACTCCAAGAGACCTCCCAGTCCTTCACAGGTCCCTCATGTGTCTCAGCACAGAATATTCCTGTACTCTAATGCCTGTAAATCCATAAATCCCAGTAAATTCCTCAATTGCAAATTCACAGTAGAGCTACTTGTAAACCCTGAGCTTGATTCTCCTTTCACTTGCATATGGTTTCTCCACCCATTAGGCTTACTCCTCCCTTACTACTGTGAGATAAAATGAGGTCTTCTTTTCCAAATCAGATCCTTTAGGTGAGATGCCTACATGGAAATGTGTTTTTTCTGAAGATTCATATTGTCTAGAGTCATATCAAGCAGCAGGTGAGACTAGTTCAATGCAAGAGGTGCAGCTACAGCTGTTGATAACCAAAGCAGCCAGTATGGTTTTACCTACCACAGGGTAACTGAGAAGAGAAAATATCAGTGACTTATTTATCAGTGATGTGGTGGTGATGTCACTGCTGCACAAATCACTTCCCATGCCCTGGGTGATTGTCAGATAAATAATGGGGGAGGTGAGATACTGTCTTTGCCTCCATAGCTGCACTGGCTGCTCCTTGAGGACAGCCTGACTAAGCTGACTCACACCCTCCTCAATGCCCCTTCTTCAGAAGGAGCACACAGGAAAAGTTACTTTTTTGGAGTCCTGCTCAAGAGATTGCTTTGCCCTGGTCAGGACAAACCCCACAGACAGGCAGAACCTCCTTGGGCACTTTGCATTTCTTGTCATGGAGAGTGCTGTTATCTCACCTGTATATTCACCTGACTTTTTACCAGGGCACGTATTGATAGAATAAGGGGGAACAGTTTCAACTGAAAGAGGGAAGATTTAGATTGGATATTAGGAAGAAATTCTTTCCTCTGAGAGTGGTGAGACACTGGGACAGGTTGCCCAGAGAAGTTGTGGCTGTCCCCTCCCTGGAAGTGTTCAGGGCCAGGTTGGATGATGTTTTGAGCAACCTGGTCTAGTGGGAGGTGTCCCTGCCCATGTCAGGAGAGTTGGAAGTAGATGATCTTTAAGGTCCCTTCCAACCCAAACCATTCTATGATTCTATGGTTCTATATATGTATATGCATGCATATATATATATAAATATATATATGAAGCTTTAACAAAATCCACTGAGATTTTTTCTTTGCTGCTCCTACAAAACATCAGCTATTGCAGAATGTCACTGGTGAAAATATGAGCATATGTATGAAATTGATTTAATGCCAGCTAAAGGAACATTATTCTAGCTGCAAATTTTCACTGTGGGGACACGGCGCAGTAGATTTCTAACACTGGAGTAGATATTGCATGATGTATGACACTTTCGTTTCAAAAAGAAAAGAAAACTTTTCTTCAAAACCTTAATTGACTCTCATATATTTCTGGTTACAAAATGTACTGGATAATAAAGGCAATAAGTATAGCAAGTAAGCCCATATTTTTCAAACACTCTGAAAGATCTACAATTAAGCTACCCAGCTCATTGTGTTCGCTTCATTCCCTTTATAATAACTGGGAGTTAACAATCTTAATTCACATTGATTTCCTACATTGATATTTTGTTTACTAATATACAAGCAGGGTAAAAGAAAATGCCTGTGCTTCCAAGAAATCCTTAAAAATGCAGTGGAGAATCAGACTGCCTCATAGGATGTTCTGTAGTGATTTCAGGGAAGTAAAGATGCTGGGACTGCACTATCACCCCTTAGCAAGAGTCCAATCTGGAGTGGTTTTCTTTTACTATGCTTACCTGAAACTATATAGTCAAGGGAGTAACCACAGTGACTTCATGTGCTATAGATATATACAGGGATGAGCATTTTATATAAAATAGCTCACCAAAAAAATGTGTTGGTGCCATCCCCATTGCACTACATAGAGGTCAGAGGTTTGGATCAGTGGATGGGGACACAGTGCTGCTCTTTCAGAGTCAGCAAACCACCAGGCAAGCCTCACTGCTGGAATCACAGCAGAGATGCTTAAAATCAGCTCTGAGACCCTCTGTCAGATCTATTCCATTGGCTAGTGTCTAAATTATTTGGCTGCTCACTTATACATTGAGTGAGAAATCAAGGGTAAATGCCTTTTTCTGCCTGAATCAGACCAAGGATCATTGATCTGAATTTGAACATTATCTTATGTCATTAGGCAATCTGAATGGAACCACAGCCCTATCTTCTTCGGCAGAGTCGCTTTTCTTACTGCAGGAAAGAATCATCCTTTACTGCATCATTGTCCTTTTCAGCACAGATAGGAAACGAAGCATCTGCAGGAGTAGCCACTCATGCTAGAAGGTACTTAACATCTTTAGAAACAGTACTGACCTTTGGGTCTGAGATTGCTTTAGATCCCAGTGACAGTGTAGCTCATATCCCTTATACACAGTGCCTTTCTGATTTCTACCAGCATTTCAGCTGTTCCCACATGAATTCTCCTTCTGCCTTTCTCTATGTGCACACACACACATACATACACACCAGATGCCCAAACATACAGATGAGTTATGCTTACAGACAGCTGACCTTGGAACTGGGCATACTTTGTTCATCCAAAGAAGTGGCACAAAACAGTAAGACAGCTCCTGCAGCCTCAGCCTAACCTTCATGCAGCTTTTCCTCAGATCTTCAGCTGGTGCAGGCTGAGGAAGACAGGTTCTCCTTCCTTTTAGTGATCTGCTGGGTCCCATGTGGGCAGGCTTCTTCACTCAGCTTTTTTAATGAGATTCTGGTAGCAAGTCACTGTTGGGACTTGACTGGCTGTTAGGGTGAGCACTTGGACTGACTCTAAAGACACCCTGAAGACTACAAAGGCAGGAGATTTCTGAGAAGCATTCCCAGTCCAATGACTGTCTGACATGCTCTCTACAGTGCTGACATGTTACTTAACCGGATTTTTTTTGCTCTGTCTTTCCAGATGAAACAGGTGGTATGAGGTTTTACAATACTTCCAGTGGCAGCCATAAAGAGACCCTGATGTCCCTGCACAGGAAGTGGACACAGTCATGCCAACCATACCTAAAAACGTAGGTGTTGCGATGTTCTGTAACAGTCATTATTGCAAACTTTAAAAGTGATCCCATTTGCATCTGTTAATAAAGGCAGGCCCATCTGCAGCCTTTGTTCAGTCATTCCAAAGTAATCTGTCCCATGGATTAGCTGAGGTCCTGCATGTGCCACCTCAAAACCAAGTGATAGATGTTACAAATAGTGCCCTGAGGTTTTTCTAGCACTCTGCTAGGAGCACTCCATTCTGAAGTCTAAACTACCCCTATTGCTGTGCAGGGGTCAGAAGTATATTTCAGTAAGAACTGAAAAGACATAGCTCACAGGGAACATAAATAGAATCAGATTGTCCTTAGCTTAATGGAGGAAGGACAATAAAATGTAAACAAAAAATGTCTAACTTCAGTCTAAGAGTCATTCAATTGCCCACACATGCAGATTAAATCAAAAAGTTTGAATAAGAATAAATGATGGTAGAAGGTAGAGGAGATGGTTAAAAGGGATGAAGGGATTTTACCTAATAGGCATTTTAAACACAAAAATAGCTGAAGTGGCTTTGAATGTGACCTTCTGGCAGAGGATAAACCTAATAAATTTCACTCCAAAGCTGCAGATTCAGAAGATAACAAATGGCTACAATCAATAGTGGAACAAAGAGGCATCTTCACCTTTCGGCAAGAGGGAAGGGCACAGCTCTACTGGGTAAGTGTACACTTCTCTTGCTCTACTGGTTCATTCAGTACAGCCCTAAAAGTTTTTGGTGCTGCCTGCTTCAGAGATTCCTGCAAACACTCTCTAGACAACTAATGTGTAATAAATAAAGCTTTCCTTTGCCTCATAGTATTTACGGATTATTTCCACCATTATGGGTTAGAGGTAGATAGAAAAATGGACCTGAGCTAGGTTCTCTCTGAACACTGAAAAATTGAATTCTGAGTCACAGATCACATTTTAAAATGCAAAAAGTCAAATAATCCTACTTTGATGATTTTGGAAAGAAAAGTTTTCAATTAATTTATTTCTTCATCAATATTGGCTATTTTGAGTCCCTTGCAAAGGGGGTTTGTTAAATTTTTGTTTCTTTTTCTTGTTCATAGAACATGTTTGTTAATAGCTTCCACTAACCGAACAGCAGCTTTAACCATTAACTCTTTCCAACTCTTTTTTCTCTTATCTTTGTGCAAAAGAATAAAATATGTCAGTGCCAGAGCTTTGATTAGATCTCAGGAATAATAATTCTTCCTAGTGAACAGTCATAGGATAATCAAGGTTGGAAATGACCTCTAGAGGGCACCTGGTCCGATGCCTTGCTCAAAGAAAGGCCAGACAAAATCAGGTTGCTCAACACCTCACCCATCTGATTTTTCAATTTCACAACCTCTCTGGGCCTCTGTTCCGATATTTGAACACCCTCATGGTGAAAAAAGTTTTCATAATAACCAGTCATAATGTGTCATCTGCAGGCCTTTCACTGTACATCCCCAAAATAATCTGTCTCCATATTCTCTATAACCTCCTATTCAGCAATGTAAGAAGGCAAAAAGATGTTCTCTCAGCCCTGTCCTCCCAGGCTGAACAGTGTAGCTCCTGCAGACTCTGCTCACCGGGCAAGTGCTTGGTGGTCCTCCACTGAATTCCCTGCAGTTTGAGACATCTTTCTTGCAATGGGGAGTCTGGCACCAGAGACAACACTGTAGACGTGGTCTCATAAGAAAATCCAGGGCCAGTCCATCCGCAGTCTGATCATTTTCAATGTGCATTTCACATGGCAGCAGGTGAAGACATTCAGTACCTTCCAGGCTCAGTTTTTACCCTGACTGATGGGGAGCTGTGCGTGCATTTGCTGTGTATGACAAGTGACTCTCAGATTTCTGGTAGCAGAAGCTGTCAGCTTTCCAGTAGTGTAGTTCTCTAAGTTTTAGGACTACCAGGATGTCAAAGCCATGGGCTGTTGACCTAACAGGATTGTCATGATGTCCCCGCTGAATGCTTCCCAATTGTTGTGACTTTCTAACATTTTTCTTTGGCTTCAGGATGTTTAACTGAGCTGCAGAACACTTCCCCAAATAACAAGGGCAACAACAACAGTAACAGCAGCAGTAGAAGGAAAAAAATCTCATGCAATCAGTCAGGGAGGAAATTAGGACACTGAGATTGGGAATTGGGGGAGGGGGACGGACACATGCTGCAACTGACAGGAAAGAAGATTGAGTTTGAAAAGATATTTTTAGAAATGTTTACAAGAGGACTCAAGAATATCCCACCTGAGACTGTCTGTGTGCTCACCTTCTGAGATGACTTCACTAGCAGCACAAAAGAGATGATCCTTTTGGAAAAATAAGACAGCACAAACACAAGAAACTCACAGTTGCACAGCCAGGCAGGATCAGGCTAAAAGAAAAGGAAACATATATTACTTAGACTATCCAAAACAGTTAAGAAGAGCTAAGTGAAGTTCCTCCAATTTTGATGTAAGCAAACGCATTATAGGTACTAAAAATGAGTAAAACTGACCTAAAACTGCACAATGCAAACACAAATAGACTGATTGGATAGAATCATAGAATCATAGAATCATAGAATCATTATGGTTGGAAGGGACCTCCAGGGTCATCAAGTCCAACCTTTATCCCATCATATTCCTAACCATTAGACCATTAGACCATGGCCTCAAGTGCCTCATCAACCCGTTTTTTGAACACCCCCAGGGACGGTGACCCCACCACCTCCCTGGGCAGCCCATTCCAGTGCCCAACCACCTTCTCAGGAAAGAACTTCTTCCTAATATCCAACCTAAACTTCCCCTGATGGAACTTGAGGCCATTTCCTCTCATCCTGTCATTAGCAATTCATGAGAAGAGACCAACACCAGCCTCACTACAACCTCCTTTTAGGTAGTTGTAGAGGGCAATAAGGTCTCCTCTCAGTCTCCTCTTCTCCAGGCTAAATAACTTTAAGCCAAATTTCAGTTTCTCCAGGACAGACACCTGTACCTTCCATGTGGCACAGGTGGAAGTACGGGAATTTCTAGAAGTGTGATTTGGGGATTTTTAGTTTTTCTTTCCAAGTTTTAGCAATTTGGCTTATATTTGAACAAGGGCAGAAAAATGGTGCTTTCAGCATCTTTTATTTCACACTGAGATTTGATCTCCCTCTAATAGCATGCTACTGCTATGCATAAAGCCAGCAAACAACATGGTCATCTGGAAGCAGGAGACAGAAATATTTTTCTTACTCTGCTAGCGACTTGGGTTTGAACCTTGAATTAGTTATTTTATCCCTCTGAGCATATTTTCTAGTCTTCTATTTTACTGTGCAAGCAACAGACTTGTGCTAGCTCCAAGGATTTACAGCAAGTCTTACTTTGATCTAAGACATCTACATTAATTGGAGGGGGGGATTATCTGAATGTGGAGGGGGACAATACCAGGGTTCCCCGTGACAAGCTGGGGGAAGACACACCAAGGTTGGAGGGATGGGGTGCTGGTGAGGACCCTCAGCCTGTTGATCAGAGATGTGCTGGACACACTGCAGCACACTCGAGTCTTATGGAGATGAGCCAGGGGCTCCTGAGGTAATAGGAGCCAAGAGGGGAGCACTGAGGAAGTACCTCAAAGGAATTCCAGCCACTCCAGCCAGTAAGTCAACTTCATCAGGGGCCCCACTGAAATGCCTCGATGCAAACGCACACAGCATGAGGAACTAACAGGAGGAGTTAGAAACATGCAGGTGCCTGCAGAGGTTATGATCTTACTGGCATCACTCCTATGACTGGAGTGTTGGAATGGAAGGTTACAGGCTCTTTAGGAAGGACAGTCAGGGAAGATGAAGAGGAAGTGTTGCTCCCTATGTCAGCAACCAGCTGGAGTGCATGGAGCTGCACCTGGGGACAGTCGAGAAGCTGACAGAGAGCTTATGGGTCAGGATTAAATGGACGACAGAGGACATTATAATGGGGGTCTACTACAGGCTGCCTGACCAGGAAGACCGAGAAGAGGAGGCCCTTTATAGACAGATAGGAGTGGCCTCACATTCA
>VZRW01009610.1:2461-19041 GCA_013398125.1 Aegotheles bennettii
TGGATGAGGCTTTGAGCAACTTGGTCTAGTGGGAGGTGTCCCTGCCCACGCCAGAAGGGTTGGAACTGGATGATCTTTAAGGTCCATTCCAACCCAAACCATTCTGTGATTCCCTTCCATGTGATACAGTTCTTCAAGAACTGCTCCAGTATAGGTTCTTCGCATAGGGTACAGTCCTTCATGAAAAATACTGCTTCACCATGGGTTCCTCATGGACTGCAGTTCTGCCAGAAAACCTGCTCCTGTGTGGGCTCTCCACAGGCTGCAACTTCCTTCAGGGCAAATCCACCTGCTCCAGCAGGAGTCCTCCACAGGCTATAGTGTGAGTACTTGCTCTGGCAATGTCCTCTTCATGGACTGCAGGGAAATACCTGCTTCACCATTGTCTCCTCCATGCGCTGCAGGGGTTTCTCTGCTCAGGTGCCTGGAACACATCCTCCCCTTCCTCCTTATTACAGAGGAGCTACCACCATTGCTGATTGGCTCAGCTTTGGTCAGTTGCAGATCTGTCTTGGAGCTGGCTGGAACTGGGTCTGTCTGGCATGGAGGCAGCCCCTGGTGTCTTTCCTGCCACCTTGCAGCTCCCTGCCCCGCTACCAAACCCTTGCTATGTAAACCAAATAAACCTTGATAGTCTTTACCTAAATGGTTTTCCTTTTGAATTTTCTGCTGCTTTTCTGTTTCTGTCCTTAGCTTGAGATGGTGGCTGACACCTATCTTACTTTCCTTTTAAGGTAGCTTTTCTAGACTGGGAAAGCAAATAACACCTCTTCCTAATAGTCTTTTCTGTTGGCTGAGGAATCTTGGATGGGAATCTTGGGAAAAGCAAACTTATCTTGAGGGAACTTCCTGCATTTCTGGGGTACTATGAGCCCTGGAGAAAAGCCTTTGCTCAGCATTTTATATGCTCCTTTGAACAGATACAGTAGATAATGTTTGGCAGTAGATAACAGATTATGCAAGCAACTTGTAGAGGCTGCCTTATGATCTTGCTACTCTGAAGCTCTTCACTCAGTGCTAATATTGTGACACACATTTTGTGAATGCCCCAGGAGCCAGGTCTGTACAGTCTGGTCTTCATTGTACCATCAGTAATTATGACCTGAAAAAACTCTGTGTTGTTGACAAAATGTAGGGTTCAGTATAGTGTTCATTGTGCAATTTTGAACTGGTAGTTTTATTCATAGAAAACCATTCAAAGTGAATGTGATTGTCCCATGAGGAACAGGAAATATATGACTGAAAAATGCTTATGTAGATTCCCCTTTCTTACAAGGAATCTTCTAGGTAATATTCCTTTGGTTCCCTACATCTGTGAAATTCTTAGCCATAAACCCTATCAGCTCTGTATTGCTCAGCTATTGAACATTGGAGGAAGGCAGTGGGGAGCAAATTACTGCCTAGGCCACAGGAAAATGTAAGAAGGAGCTCAGTTAAAGCAGTAGGTTATTGAAAGAACAAGTTGCTTTGTTGCATTCTTGATTCAGCTCTGTTTATTTATTTAGTTAGTTCCATACTAGTTCCATAATTTGATTAGAAATACTCAGTGCAGATCTTTGGACATTAACATGTGCCAGAAATATATCATATATATGTAGCAAAGAGCACATTGTCAATCTCAGCTCAGAGTTATTGTTAAAAAGGTTTTTATAACTTCAGAATTAAAATAGAAATGCTGGTAAAAGAGGCATACTTTATGTAACAAGCAGCAGTTGAAAAGATTTTTTTAAAAAACGTTTATTGACAAATGCCTCATTAGGTATTCAGTTTAAAATTCAGTTATCAATAATGTATTATACACAAGTTACAAGCACATGACATTTTCTTGTTTTTCAGGAAAATACACTAGTCTAAACTATTATTTTCTTTTTTAAAAGTGAATGACAGCTTCAAGACCAATAAGTCTGGTTTCAGTGCTTAAAGATAGAACCGAAAGTGTATTTTTAGCATGCCCCTGTAAAGAAAAAGAAAGTGAACTTTAGCCCATGCAAATGAATTTGCAAAGCCATCCCAGTGCTTTAACAGCATTTTTTGTCCTCACTGAAACTGTATCTGCAGCCATCCTAGGATACTCCTGAATCACAGTACAAGATTAAGTCAAGGAGACTGTATTATTCTGTGCCTGTTGGACAGTTTTGCGTTCTGTTTGCCTTTCACCAATCACAAAGGGTCGTTTAAAAAAACTCTTTTATCTTAATCTAACACCTAGGCACTCAGTTCACAAACCAGTTATCCTTTCTCTGCTACAGGAAGCAATATAGAGTGCAAGGGACAGGAATCCCTCTACTAGCTTTGTGACCTTACAAGATGCCCATATGTGCTCTGTAACTGAGAACTGGCTCACACAATGACATGCCATTCAGAGATTTTTAGCAGCTACTTCCTGTCCAACTAGGCCTAACATATGTGCTAATGAGGCAATCCTCCAGTCTAGGTCCTTAAACCTGGTTTAGTTAAGGGCCCATCTCCAGTGAAGTTGGTGTGCATGTAGAGGGTGTGGGAGCCAAGCTAGAAACTTATCATCTTGGGGACAGCAGATGAGCTGGAAGATGAGCTTCTATAACTCCAGTCAAAAGTACTCTCAAAACAGCTGTGAGACCCAGGAAAATGATATGTTTATATACTTGTATTTCTGTGGAGCAACAGCTCTTTTTCACTGTCAGCAGACACTGGCAGAACTGCTGCTCAGAGCCACTCAGTCTCTGTAGTCTCTGTTACACAGGAAGTCTAGGGATCAAATCATGCTGACAGCTAGGAAGAATGAGTGTGTTCCATATTGAAACTGACTTTTCCTGTAAGGAACAGTGCTCAGAGTGAAGGTAATGCAATGTTATCTAAGAGGCCGTGCCAAGCATTTACAAGTTCATAAACATCTTATGTCCAGGTCCTTGTATGTATCTATTATGATATATGAGGAGAGCCTGACAGAACTGGGCCTGTTCAACCTTAAGAAGAGAAGACTAAGAATGGGGGATTGGAGGGGTGGTCTTATTTCTGTCTACAACTACCTAATAGGAGGATGTAGAGAAGATGACGTTAGACTTCTCTCACTTGCACAGACAACAGCCAATAGACACAAGTTGCAACATGGGAAATTCTGACTCATTATAAAGAAAACCCTTTTTCCCCACAAGGGTTATCAGGCACTGAAACAGGGGCCCAGAGAGGCTCCATCCTTGGAGATATTAAAATCTTGACTAGACAAGGCCCTGAGCAACCTGCTTTAAGTTAGACTTGCTTTGAGAAGGAGGCTAGACCAAAGACTTCCAGAAGTCCCTTCCCACCTAAATTATTCTATGATTCTTTTGGGATAACAAAGATATTCTTCCTTTCATAGTGTGCTAGACTCAGAGCACAGGATTGCTATAAGGGAAAAATAAAGGTTGCAGAATCACCCTAAATCTCACTCTCCATTCCACAGACTTTGCTTTGCAGCCACATTCTTATTAAATATGACACTACAAAAGATGTTTCTAAAAGAGTAAAACTTAGTTTTCAATGGGTCTATCAAATACAATTGCCTGGTCCTACAAGCTGCCAATGCATTTAAGTAACTGAAAGTACCTGACTGCAGCACAGGCTGGAACTGGCCAGACATGCAGATTTCTTCCTGCTTCTGACGCACAATGCGCTGAATGGCTGGGGGGAGGCCACGAGGGTTGCGTGAGAAGATCAGGGAGTAGCCATCATCACAGGAGCCATCTTCTTTCAGACTACGGCAGGCATAGGTAATAGCATAGTTATCATAATCAGTGTCAATCACCCAATAGTTGTCCCCTGAAACATCAAATCAGATGTGTTTGTTATGGTGGAAAACAGAGCAAAGGCATGCATGTGCTATTCTAGCATATGAAGACTTTACTCTAATACATGGCAGGGACAGCTTCCCAAAGGACAGAAGGTTACCTCTAATTGTTTAGCTTATGTCTACACTGTGAGGTGTGCTCTGAATCCACCACGTTTCCCACCGTCTTGTTATAGCACATGGCAACTGTGCTGAAAAAGTGTCAATAATGAGTGACTCCCTATGGACTGAGCTTGGCCCCGTTGCTGTCTGGTCTCTACCACACAGACAAGAGTACAGCCCACACAAGGGCATCAAACACATTCATGCTCTTTCTATCAGAGCTCCAGAGCTTGGAGTGAAGCACAGGCCTGAGGGTTACAAGGTGGATGATGGGAAAGTGTCATTTTGAGAACAGGCTCAATTTCATTGAGATAATAGAAATAGCCATGAAGTCCTTAACACAAAGGCTGGGTGTCTCTTTACAAGATAGACTCTTGTTCAGTCAAGATTTGAACTTAGTGCATTTTCACATTTGGTTTCTGTGACTAAAGGTGTTAGCTGGACCACATCTCTTCAGGTTTTAGATGACAAAATATCTTTATATTTCCTGTCCAGGTGGGTATATAGAGACAAAGGGTAAGCAGATCATGTTTCTTATATGAATAGTCTCAGTAAAAGATGGCTTCTGTTTTCCAGCCTTGTTCTTCAGCTGAGTACATTTTAGTGTAGTTTATCTGTCAGTATGGAAGGAATGTATTTTATCATGCACTAACAAGTTGAATCCCAACTGCCCAACTTCCAGAATTAGTCTCTCTGGAAACTCAACAGCTTTGGGGGATTCAGAAAGAAATTACAGGGTATGAAGGCTGCATAAATGAGGTGAGGCACAAGGAATTTCAGTGAGAGGGACTTAAGGTAGTGCTGCAAACTTCTGCCATGCCTGTCTTACACGATCAGTGCCTTGTTGATGGGATGAAGATTTGGATTCATGTGTCATGTCCCACCAGTTATGAGGAATTCAAGGAGTCCAAAAAGAATTGCTTCCCTAGGTTCAGCACAGTGCTCAGCTGTACAAAGCCTATTTGCAATGTCAGCTATATCTAAGCTGTGTCTTCCTTGTTAACTAAACTGGTGGATAGGTAGGGTCCCTGGGGAATTTATGGATCCTACCCCTTCTGTGGAGATAAAAACCTTGGAAAAATCTTACCCCTTCAAGGATGCTTTGTCTCCATTTGGAACAATTTGAGCTCAGCTGTTTTGACTGTTCATATACTGAAATACACAAGTTTGGGCAACCATAACCCCATGGGGGATAAAGAAATTCACTCACCGCCACTGGACAGGTAGCTAGCCAGGCCCTGGTATGTCATATACATTTTTGCTGGAGTGGTTGGGTCAGGTACTGTGTACTGAGCAGCCATATCAGCACAAATCACCCAGAACCTGTAATGATATCCATTGAGATCCTGCATGATTTCTGGAGAGGGCATTCAGAAATACATAACTAACATTTGAGTATTCTCATATACATTGTATGCCATAGCTGTTCAGCTTCATTTCATCTTGTCTCAAAATATCCCTTTGCTACTAATCCTAATTTACTCCATTATTCTCCCAATTAAATACTTTGGTTAGTTAACGCTGAATAGCAGCAGACTTAGTATTAGCTGTCTATTTTTCTTCTCTATCTACACCCAGAAAACCACTTAATCCCTTAACATGTTTTAATCCCTTATAGTAGCCATGACCAAGGGATGTCCATCTGTCTATTCAGGTCTCACAAAAGTATCCAACAGTTAATTATTTTCCAAAGAATTCTAAACAATATCACATTGAAAGATCCACTAATGTAATGTTCATTTACACTCATTTCCTTCCCTCAAACCTGTTGAGCTACTAAATCTTCTCACAGGCTACACTGGCTCCATAGAATCATAGAATGCTTTGGATTGGAAGGGACCTTAAAGATCATCTAGTTACAACCCCCATGCCACGGGCAGGGACACCTTCAAATAGACCAGGTTGCTCAAGGCCCCATCCAACCTGGCTTTGAACACTTCCAGGGAGGGGCAGCCACAGCTTTTCTGGGCAACCTGTTCCAGTGTTTCCTCACAGGAAAGAATTTCTTCCAAATATCTAATCTAAATCTACCCTCTTTCAGTTTGAAACTGTTTCCTGGTGCCTTCTCTTCTTCAAGCTGAACGACCCCAACTGTCTCATCCTGTCTTCATAAGAGAGGTGCTCCAGCCCTCTGATCATCTTTGTGTCCCTCCTCTGGACTCGCTCCAACAGCTCCATGTCCTTCTTATGTTGGGGACTCCAGAACTGGACACAGTACTCCAGGTGGGGTCTCACGAGAGCGGAGTAGAGGGGGAGAATCACCTCCCTTGATCTGTTGGTCACGTTTCTTTTGAAGCAGCCCAGAATATGGTTGGCTTTCTGGGCTGCAAGCACACATTGCCAGCTCATGTTGAGCTTCTCAACAACCAACACCCCTAAGTCCTTCTCCTCAGGTCTGCTCTCAATCCATTCTTCACTCAGCCTATATTTGTGCTTGGGGTTGCCCCAACCCATGTGCTGGACCTTGCACTTGGTCTTGTTGAATCCATGTCCCTCTGGATGGCAACCCTTCCCTCCAGAGTATCAACCACACCATACAGCTTGGTGTCATCGGCAAACTTGCTGAGAGTGCACTTGATCCCACTGTCCACATCGCCAACAAAGATGTTAAAGAGCGCTGGTCCCAATACTGACCCCTGAGGAATGCCACTTGTCACTGATCTCCACTTGGACATCGAGTCATTGACTGCAACTCTTTGAGTGTGACCATCCCGCCAATTCCTTATCCACCGAGNACCATGTCATAGAAGGCCACCAAATTTGTCAGGCACAATTTGCCCTTAGTGAAGCCATGTTGGCTGTCACCAATCACCTCCTTATTTTCTGCATGCCTTAGCAAAGCTTCCAGGAGGATCTGTTCCATAATCTTGCAGGCACAGAAGTGAGGCTGACTGGCCTGTAGTTCCCTCTTTTTTAAAAATGGGGGTTATGTTTTCGCTTTTCCATTTAGTCCCTTTTTTTAATTCTAATTTATTTTCTTTACCAGTCTATCATTAAAGATTTTATTGCATCATTGAATTGGCAATTATACAATAGTTTTATCAAGGGTCTACACCAGAACTAGACTGAGAACTAACCCAAGACTCAATCACCTTTGACCTCTAAGGTATTAATTTTATTGAACTTGTCTTCTTGATAACAGCAACTCAGTCATGCTGTGCACTCAGGATAAATCACCAGTCACACCCTCTTTTTAGTATATCATGTCATCAGCTAGAGTTAGAAGTTAAGCACACACTTACCCAAAAAGTTTCACTCGGCCTTTGGAAGATGCTGTCATTGTGCCATCTTCCTCAACACTGTATTCAACAGAGATATTGTCCTGAAGGAAAAGACCTTCTGGATCCTTCTTGGCTAGGGCATACCATTTCCCTGCATACTGAAATGAAAGATTATTGTTGTGGTGGGATGACTTTGGCTGGATGCCAGGTGCTCATCAAAGCCACTCTATCACTCCCCTCCTCGTCTGGACAGGGGAGAGAAAATATAACAAAAGGCTTGTTGGTCAAGATAAAAGCAGGGAGATCAGTTACTAATTACCATCACAGGCAAACCAGACTCAATTTGGGGAAATTAATTTAATTTATTACAAATCAAATCAGAGTAGGGCAATGAGAATTAAAAATGAATCTTAAAACACTTTCCCTCCACCCCTCCCTTCTTCCTGAGCTCAACTTCACTCCTGATTTTCTCTACCTCCTCCCCTTGAGCGGCACATGGGGACAAGGAATAGAGGTTGCAGTCAGTTCATCACATGTTGTCTCTGCCACTCCTTCCTCCTCACACTCTTCCCCTGCTCCAGCATAGGGTCCCTTCCATGGGAGATAGTCCTCCATGAACTTTTCCTTCCCACGGGCTGCAGTTCATGAACTGCTCCAGTGTGGGTCATTTTCACAGGGTGCAGTCCTTCAGGAACAGACTGATCCAGCATGGGTCCCCTGTGGGGACACAAGTCCTGCAAGCAAACCTGCTCCAGCATGGGCTCCTTTCTCCATGGAGTCACAGTTCCTGCCAGGAGCCTGCTCCAGCATGGGTTCTCCACAGGATCACAGTCTCCTTTGGGCACATCCACCTGCTCTGGCATGAGGTCCTCCACAGGCTGCAGGTGGATATCTGCTCCACCATGGACTTCCATGGGCTGCAGGGGGACAATCTGCCTCACCATGATCTCAGCAGGCTACAGGGGAATCTCTGCTTTGGTGCCTGAAGCACCTCCTCCCCCTTCTTCACTGACCTTGGTGTCTGCATAGTTGTTTATCTCACATTTCCTCACTCCTCTCTCCCAGCTGCTGTTGTGCAGCAGTTTTTTTTTTTTCCCTTCTTAAATATGTTATCACAGAGGCGCTACCACCATCGCTGATTGGCTCAGCCTTGGCCAGCAGCAGATTCGTCTTAGAGCTGGGTGGATCTCACTATGGCTGACATGAGGACAGCTTCTGGCATCTTCTCACAGAAGCCACCCCTGAAGCCCCTCTGCTACCAAAACCTTGCCATGGAAACCCAATACAATTGTTTGGATTAATCACTACTACAAGACTGGCAGAAGCCTCTAACTAGCCACTGCCTGACCTATGGTAAAAGTCTGAGTTTGGGTGGGTATGTACCACACAGGTCCTGCTATACAGTTCAACACACTCACCTGTATGCTCTTTTGTGAGACATTAAACAGTTCTAGTAAGTCTGAATTTCTGTATACATTTACTCTTTAGCACTTGAGACATTCATGGAGTAGTGGCCCAACACTAATCTTCTCTGAAATGCCATCCGGAAATGCTTCACCCATAACTCAGGATTTACTGCTGTGAATCATTTCAGTTATTCTCTGTTCCCCATTTTGACCTTGGTTTCTTTTTGAAGGATGTTAATAAAGAGACCAAATCATAGCCACAAAGCCATTATCAAACTGGTTGGAGCCACTAGCCAGTTTATCCTGTTGTGGCTGACAGGCTGAAGTGGAGCTTTTGCTCATGATCTCTGATGGTGTAAAGTCCATACAGAGAAGCAGAAAATGCTGACTATGCCCATGACAAAGAAAGAGTGTGTTAGGGTGACTAGCAATAGGGGGAACTGAAATGAAATTAAGAAGAATAATAAAATTCCTAGCAAAAAAGTTACCTTGAAAATTTAAAACCAATATGTGCTGAAATCAAAATAGGGTACAAGCAAGTGATTGCATGACTGGGAGAGCCTCAAAAATTACCTGTATCAGTAGAAATAATGGGGGAAGCAGAACATAGCTCTGATCAACTGAACTCTTCAGTTAAAGTGATGAAATCTGTCTGGGAAGTTACATGCTTAAGGAAGATCAAGATAGAATTTGTAACTTCCGAATACATGAGACTAAGAATAACATTGCTTTATCAAAACACTGAAGTTCTCAAAGCATTCTCCCCAGAAATGTGTTTTTTTTCAGCAAGGTCAATTTTGTAGGAAAAAAATTCTGGAACCCCACAAATTCTGGATGCGGCTGGAAATTATATGATGGCATGTTCTGTAGACAACCAGTCCAAACAGGCACTGGCACACCATTCTGGACCATTACAAAACAAAGTTAGCCCTGGTTTTCTGTTCAGAGGCAGACAATTAATTTAGAACTTAGACATTCTTTGTTTAGGATACTCAGCTTAGTTAAAAAATTGTGTTGACCTGACTCCCAAGAATGGACACCAGTGAATGCAAGTCTTCCATGGTACTTGTTTGATCTTTCCCTCTATTGATAATCTAAAAAGTGTTTCATTCATGGATCCCCCAAAACTGAGAGCCAATATGAACTTGAGCTAATAGAAGATTATGTCAAATATAATAGTCTAGCATCCCCAACATTTCTGTGGTCAGTGTTATCATAATGTCCATCAGGTTAAACACTAGCAAAAAGAGTGAGCTGCAAAAACAGTGTTCCAGATGCAGTATATATAAAAAGATAACATTCTAGTGACAAAGTTTAGATTAATCCATCCTATACACTGGAAAACCAGTTTATACAGTGAAGCTTCTCCTGGTATATTGTGTTTAGTAGATAAAGTAGCCATAATTACCCTCTTTGGATCAAAATTGTCTTTCACAGAGAAAGACTCCACTGTACAGGTCTGAGCTAGACCACATTCAACAGTGGAGAAGAGCAATGCCAGGAAAACATACTGTGCATACTTCATCCTGCAAGACAAAAGTAAACATGCAGAGTCTTATTTCTTGTAGCACATATGGATAGCTACTGCTGTGCCTACAAATACATTCCCCCCATTTTAAAACTAGTTCCATGCTGAGCACAGTACTATTTCACTGAGAAATCCGGATCAATGCTATGTCTGAACCAGCCAGATCTGTATCCTTAACCACCAACAGCAATTAGTTTGACAGAGTATTTTGCTTTCCATTAGCAATAGTGCAGTTCACATAATTTTTACATTACAAATCAAGACAGAGTCTGGATAAGGTTGCTAAGAGTTGATAAAATTAGAAATTAATTGGATTTTTGTTTTGACAACAAAAAAAATGTTCTGATGAGCTCTGGCAAAACCTTGTGGGTTGGTAATACATAGTTTCTAAATTTTTCATTGTGCTTATCCACTTTGCTTTAAAACTGGCAAAACTGTGTTCTTTATGTTCAATTTTCATCACCTAATCAGGCATTTCCCAGCTGTCTGCTCTAATGGCAAAATACATTATAACAATAGTCTCAGATCATTTCCTCTACAAATTTAACAGATGAATATTCAATCTCTGGAGGCTTGATCTGCCATTATAACACAGCCGCAAGCTTGCCAAGGTTGCATTTATCTCCTAGTCTATGCCAGCTCACCCATATTCCAATATGCTTGGTCTCAACACTTTGTGAGAAGAGAGCACCTACCTAGACACTCCTGCAGAATATCTGAATGCCTGAATATCTGTTCTGATGTCAAGTTAAAACACAAATATTTAAAACTGAGCTACTAACCCTGGATTTCCAAACTCCCAAGCAACTATTCTGTTTCCAACTGCAGCCATAAGCTTGTTTTCTGTTTTAGGAGATGCTAACCTGATTCTTTTCTGTTGAATATTGACCTACCTGTTGGGACAGAGATGCTGGAGGTCACTGAGACTACTCTGTTAGTCTTTGGGCTGTAGTCAGCGGGAGAGTGAATTGCCCTCCATCTGCCTTTAAATAATGGGTCTGCAAAGTTTCTAATTGGTTATTTTTGCTCATGTGCCTGAATAAAACGCTTAATCTTGGATAATCCATTATGTAAAAACCAACAGTAATCCCCATACTGGTGGGTCTGACTGCTATACTAATACAAATACAGCTTTTGCATATTGGAAAAAGCAGCCCAGAAAGCTAATAAGCCTGATGAAGTGCCTGTACCACACTCGTCTCATTCAATTCTTCCTGCTCCTTACACATGTTAATCAGAAACTCATGGACCAGACATATGCATCTGCATAGGCATGTTTTCACATTTGCTCATTTGCCTTGGGTAGATCTAGCATGACCATTTCTAATACTTGCATCATCAAATTAAGGTGACTCTCCTGCAAGAGCTGATAGATGTTACACATTAACTTCTGAATGAAAAACAAGATTTTGCCTTCAAGTCCACATCAAAACCTTGGAGACCCAAGTTCCCCTATGCATCAGAACTTCTCCATACACATTTTTCCTAGGTTGTCTCATCAACATTTCCAGGTGCGCAAATGCTATAGCTCTCCTTCCCCAGATGTTTCTGCTAGAACCCTTCCATGCAGGTACAATAAAGTACAAATTAATAGGAAGACAGAAAACACTTGAAAAAATTTTTGGTAGTGAACTATATTCACCTTCCTTATTTAATTTCTTTTATTGTCCAGAGAATTTCTCTTTTGCACAGGCTATCCATGTACCCAAACTTTTTCTACCCAGAAATTCTTACTTGGGTAGAAGTTAAAAATGCAGGAAATCTGTCCAGGACTTGACAGCTTTGACAGATACTTCTCCAACTGGGTCACTGGGCATCAAGAAGTCTTGGACATATCCATTAGGCATAACTTTACAGTTCCTACAGAGTAAACCTAGGGAGTCTTGAACCTTTTGGTACTGCTTCAGCAGTCTGGGCATTCACAGTAAGTCTGAAACTTTCTAAACATGTTGGACTTCCTGCAATCACTTGTCCAGGAACTCTGGAACAGAAACATGAAACCTCTTCCCATGTGTATAATGTGTTGCTTTTCAGACAATTTGTTTAGGATCACCCATTATATGGGAAAGACAATGTTTGCTACCAAGGGAAAATCTTATTTGAGCTGCCTCTGTGCAGATTTCACCTACGTTTTAGAGGCACTGATATTCTGCATGTGCATGTCTGGAGGAAGGACTTAGTGTAATATGATCAGAGTAAAACTGTCTTTTGGTGGTTGTTTTGCATGCAAACCCTTCACAAACAGCGCCTTAAGTAAAAAGGCAGAAGTTTGCTGAGCACAGAATTGCTGCTGCCCTCTCACTCCAAAAGGCATTGGTCATGAGAGCTGGCTTGAACAGCACTTATTTGCACAGATGTTCCAGAAACAAAGCTCTCTGGGGTATCAGAGCTGCAGGGGAGAAGTTACACATGGGGAAGACAGATGGTTTTGTTCATTGTAGGGACACGAAGAGCCTAGAATAGGAGACTTTTGGAATTTTAATGTAGGGATTTTTTTTTATTATTATTATTTTTAAATCAGCCACATCAAAAGTAAGTACCCTTGTGGCTTCTTCCTCACAGCAACACCTCAGGATCTACATTTCCATAATGCTCAGTATACTCAGTAAGTGGCTTTCTTTGGGGAAGATGGAGCACTTTAGTGCTGTCCAGCATTATATTGCTGGTCCAGAAAGATTTTTTGGGAAATACCATAGGTCCCTTAAGAGACAGTTCCACTCCTTACCCCACCTGTAGGTCTCTCAACGTAATGGCCCTTTCTCCCTGGGTATTTTGGATGGTCTTATGTGGGGACACCAAGACCTGGAAGTACAGGGAGATAAAACTACTGTGGCCAGTTCCTGGGTGCTCCATGCCCTGGGCAATGTGAATCTACCTTGTCCTACTTGAACTCTTGGTGTGTTTTTCTAGAATGATGACTAATGGCCATTCTCTGAGATGAGATCCAGAGATCAACAGGGTGCTGAAGGGATTGCACAAGGCTGACAGCTTTCCACACTGAGCATCAAGATAACAAGCTCTCTTAATTCAGGCACAACTTGTCCTCATGTACATACTATACCAGCTACCTGTTTGGTTTCCCTGGGCAGCATGCTCGCATTTCTCACCAACAGCATTCACTTTGTTTAAGAGTGAAAGGAAAACAAACTAAAGGCCCATTTAATTTCTTTTACAGTGTTCTTTTCATGGCCAAATAATGTAAAGTGCTTTTTGAGGTCTGGATGCCCATCAACTTTTTAAAGGATTTTCACCTGAAACAGAATTCAAGTGCAAAATGGTTCCTTTCCAACACAAACTGAATGGTGATTTGAGAGAGGCTGAATTGCAGCATTTTCTGTAAATTAGAAAGGCTTCAAAACATTTATTACTTAGTTTGTTTTCAACAAAACAGCTTAATTTAGGTCCCTGTGAAACATAGGTGACACTTGAAGGCATACTTAGGTGACCAGTTAATCCCAAAAGGATTATACACATGCTAATAATAGCTAATTACAGCACAAGATTTTGGTTGGTGGCCATAACATCTGTCACTGCATGATTTGCTGTTTGCAGCAAGAAGGAAAAAAAATTGCACTAGCCCTTCAGTTTCACAGTATTATAGTACTTCATATTGGTCTTTCTTAGAAAAAAAGAGGATTCTAGAAAAACATCAAAATATATTTCTGAATGTGAGTGTTGGTCTCTTCTGCCAAGCCTACAGTTAGAGGATGAGGGGAAGTGGTCTTAAGTTACAACAGGGGAGATTCAGATTGGATATTAGAAAAAAAATCACCCTTAGTGTGATTAGACATTGGAACAAGTTTCCTAGGGAGGGGGTGGAGTCGCCATCCCTGGAGGTATTCAAGAAGCACCTGGATGAGGCACTGAGTGATATGGTTTAGTGTTTTAGGGGTTATTATGGTGGTGCTGGGTAGACGGTTGGATTGGATGATCTTGAAGGTCTCTTCCAGCCATAATGATTCTGTGATTCTGTGAATCAGTTAAAACTGATGGAACATGAAATGACCCTTCCAAAAACAAAGGGGTGCAGGATGAGCTCACTAAAGAAGAGAAGGGCCAAGGATCCTTTCCAGGCCTGCCCATCATGACACATATTTTCAGATCAAGACTGAGACTGACTATTGTTTTTCTGAAAAAGGCTATCTGAACAAACAAAACATATGTTCCATTTACTGGACTCAGCACAGGTGTAATCAGTAGATTTAACACTCTGCAGTAAAACATATATTCAGACAAGATGCTTTAGTGATAGTGCCCTATCCTATGAGACATAGGAAAAGGAATTTTGGTCTTGGAATAAACATTGAGTAAGCTGCTCTGGGATTTACTGCAATTGTTCTGACAGCTTAGATTTAGCAATCTGTGCTAGCTCAGCAACAGATGGAACATTGTGAGAGCTCTAAATAGCCTATCCCATCAGGCATTAAATTCCCTGCTGTTCAGCTAGCAATCAAATGGTGAGCTTATTTACTAGGGTTCTTGAGAACAACTAGGTATAGATGCATATGGAGTTGCCTTTGAAAAATGGAGCAGTTATTTTTCATTAAGTAGAGAGGATTTCCTGCTCTAGATTTATGTCTAATTGATATTCTTAACAAAATAGAGTTTCCTTACAGAGTATCTGTGGTGGGTTAACCTTGGCTAAGGGCCAGACACTCACCCAGCCACTCACTCACTCCCTGTCCTCCAGGACAGGGGGAGAAAATAAAACAGAAAAAAAAAGGCATGGAGATCACTTACCAATTACTGTCAGAGGCAAAACAGATTCAACTTGGGGAAAATTTAATTTATTGGCAATTAAAAAAGATTCAGATAGTGAGAAACAAACATTGATACAACACCTTTCCTTTCCCCTCTCTCAGGCTCAACTTCATTCCTTCATTCCTGACTCCTCTATCCCCCATGTCAAAGTAGTGCAGGGGGAGATGGGAGGGGATAGTCAGTATATAACAGTACTTCTCTGCCACCCCCTCCCTCTCACACTTTTCCCCTGCTCTAGCATGAGATCTCCCATGGGCTGCAGGCCTTCAGGGAAAAAATAATATGTTCCAGTGCAGGCTTTTCCATGGGCTGCAGTGAATATCTGCTCTGGCACCATGGGGCACCTCCTCCCCCTTCTTCTGCAACCTTGGTGCTCCCTCTGCTGTTTCTTGTTCTTTTTGTTCCCTCCTCCTCTCTCTGTCTGACATTTTTGCCCTTTCTTAAATATATTTGCATAGAGGTGCCACCAACTTTGCTGACTGGCTGAGCTGTGGCCTGTAGTGGGGCTGCTGCTGAGCTGGCTGGAAATGGCTCTGTCTAACATGGGGGCAGCTTGACACGTATACCAAATACAGTATTGTATATGCATGCCTATGTATTGGGGGACCTAGTTTTTTTTCCCCATATCTGCTAATGGCTGAAACATTGGTATTTTTTTCTAGTCCCTCACCAAGGCAAGAGAAATAAGGTTTTCCCATGGTGGTAGAACACATGAAGGTCATTGAAGGACATCGGTTAAAGAGTGCTCAGTTTATGTAACTTCAGCTCAGAACTGCTGATTTTTCCCAAATCAAGGAAGTCATACAACATAAAAGTTTGTTCCTGTGTGATTCAAGTGTAAGGTTCTTGGTTGTGTTACATCATTAGGTAAAAGCAAGTTCAATTATTGCTTTATGAATTTGAAGGTGCTATTTAAATACTTCACAGTTTTAAATGGCATAAAAATAAATGTCCCTTTCCTTTCTAAACTAAGAGAATGTCATTTTCTTGTGTGAAGACCAGAACATCTTGTTCTCTTGTAAACATGAAACAGCTCAAACAGAGACAGTACACACATTTCTCCGCACTTATCAAGCAAAACCAGGAAACAGCTCAAAGCAGAGAGAATTGGACAGACACAACTACCTCTGCTAGCAAAGGGGAGACAATTCTTAATGGGGATAGTCTCTTCCATACTGTAACTACCATATATTACTAACAGAGTTTAACCCTAGGTCACTTTCCCTAAGCTACATAGACAAATAGAAAGGCTCTAAAGCCCACTACTATTCTTTGCACAGCACTTGCTCCCCTCACAATTCAAATGTTTACCAAGGAAAAGACAAGTGGCTAATCCATCCATTATCTAGCAGTGGAATGAAACAATGCAAAGCAACTTGTGGTAACCCCAAACAAGCTCTGATCCCTTTAAATTTGGGGTATTTTTTGGGTGGGGGTTTTGGGGTTTGGTTTGTGGGGTTTTTTTGTTGGTTGTTTTTTTCCTTTTCTGGCAAATTATCACAGCTTTTGGAATAGAATAGAATAGTTCCAGTTCAAAGGGACCTACAACGATCATCTAGTCCAACTGCCTGACCACTTCAGGGCTGACCCAAAGTTAAAGCATGTTATTAAGGGCATTGTCCAAACGCCTCTTAAACAGATAGGCACAGGACATTGGTCACCTCTAAGAAGCCTGTTTCAGTGTTTGACCACTCTGTCTCTAAAGAAATGCTCCTAATATCAAGTCTTAACCTTCCCTGATGCAGTTTTGAACCATT
>VZRW01009616.1:0-33285 GCA_013398125.1 Aegotheles bennettii
GGCCGCGGGGCGTGGGGTGCAGGTGCTCCCCGCGCAGGGCGGCGAGCGAACGCCCGTGCCCCGGCCAGGCCTTGCCCGCTCTCCTCAGCCGGCAGGAGGCTGGGTCACAAACCTCTCCGGTTGTACCGCGGGACGGGGAGTTCCTGCCAGCTGGGCCGGGCCGAGGGATCCGGCAGCTGCCGAGGGACGGTTTGAGCTGTCGTCCCGTCTCTAACAAAGCAAGACGGGGAGAGGCGCGTACCCTCCCTCGGAACAACCCCGAACGCCTCGGCAGGAGCCTGGGGGAAGCGCTGGGGGGGGCAATGGGCAGCCTGGGAATGTAGAAGATGGTGTTTTTATCATGAGCTACAATAGCAAACAAAAGAGAAGGCTGCAATCACCACTGCAGACCTGCAGCAAGGGCAGCTAGAGATGTGCTGGGTGCAGTCCGTGCTGAGGCTGCAGGGGCTGAGGAAAGGTCTGGGCATGGCGCTGTCGCTAGCGTCTTTAGGAGGCAGGTGGAATTTCTTATTATTTCTTAATAATGTTAAAATACCTGAAAAAGAATCTGTTGTTTTCACACTATGAACATGCTGTGGCTGTTAGAACCCTCGTTTCTGCAGCCTGACTTCTGGGCTAGCTCCTGAGGCTGGTCCACCCCACAAGTAGGTGTATAGAAGATGATAACATAGTCCAGAAACAATTTGCCCTGAAGACACGTGTATCAATGCCAAGGATGCCATAAGCATCAGTACCCCTTTAACAGGAGACTTCTGGAGCCAATTTTATGAGCTGTGAATCAGTTTGCGTTGTGTGGTCCAGTGTAAAACCTCTGGCAGCTCTCTAAAAAAGCAGGTCAGGTAGATGCAGTTGTAACTGCCCAGGTGCTGGCACAGGGAGTGTGAAATCGTGTGAAATACATGGACCCCCCCAGCCTCACTCGGTGTGTCAGCATTGCACAGGTGTCTGCAAACACAGGGCATCTTGCCAGAGGAGACCACCTTACAAGCAGTGAGGACCTTTCAGGTGACTTCTTCCCCTCAAACAGCAGGCTGGGGTGCCATTGTATTAGAAGGAGAAAGGAAAGGGGTCTGGTGGTGAATACTCAGTCTCTCTTGCTGATTTCAGATTTGTATTGTAGAGCTGGTTGTGTATGTAGCACTTCAGGTAGCTGCTGAGTGGGCACATCAACACTGAAATAGGTGGTGCCATTTTATCTGCTGCGGGGAAGCAGAATAGCTCAGCTCAATGTTATCCGTGACTATTGTTCTCAAAGTGTCAATTTAACTTAATTGGTAGGGTTTGTTGTTTTTCGAGTGTGAGGGAGCGAGTTGTCTCCAGAGCTCCACAGGAGCAGTGAAGAGGCTCTATGATAGATGTGGTGCCTTCTTTTTCAGAGAAAAGGCACAGTATTCGGCTTCACGTGCTTGGGAAGAGTTACATATAGAGACCGTTGAACACTCCATACTGAAGTACATATAGCACGTTTATGTGTTATGAGAACTAAAGGTGTGAAAACTGAGCCACAGTTGCTACAAGACAGCATTGTAGAACCCTTGTCAAGGGCTCCAAAATGCTCTTTTTGACAGTCCTTGAGATGGCGGAATTAATACTGATAACTCGCCTTTTTTGAAAAGCACTTCTGATCTCCACTTGGTTGTTGGCTGTTACATTTATTTTCATATAGTTCCACAAATGAGAGGCCAAGAAGAGCATACTTAAAGGAAAAAAGAAGTGTCACTGCTATAGATACATTGAAAGGGAAGAAAGAATTTTCACCTGTGAGTAATCTAAGTGTTGCCATCAGTGCCTCTTATTGCACAGAAGCAACAGTAGCAAAGCATCCCCTAAAGAAGGACGAGCAGGGGACAGGGGATTGCTGTTCCTGTCAGCCCTTGGTTTATAATTATGAGTATTAATTCTACTCATCACTGTACAAGCTACTGCTGCAATCCTCTCTTCTCTGCTCTGGCTTCCACCAGCCTCACATATAGGCCCACAGAAGGCAGTGGAAGAGGAGTACATTCGCATTTTGTCTGCCTTGGTTGTGTTTAATAAGGCAGCTGGGCTGTCTCCAGAAAGTTGGAGCTCTAAGGTGGTCAGGGACAGAGTCCAGCCTCAGGGCTGCAGGGACTGCACTGGCAAATGGGAAGTAACAAATCTGTTCGCAGCACTTAGGTCTCTGGATCTAAGAGCCACTGGCCCTTGTATTACCCCTCCGTTACGATTATTATTACTCCTAGTTAGCTCTATCGGGAACGCTTACAGGAACAGGAATGCTTCATCTCTGTCTGGGAGCAAGGGCAGCTCGGCCGGGCAGCTCGCAGCCACCCCTGGTGCCGGCACTGTGCAAGGCAGCAGCTGCTGACTGGTTTTTACCATTTTCCCATCCCTTAGCTCCTTGAACAGAAGTCCGAAGATAAGCTGCTCATCAGCAGTGCCTGTCATGTTCACATGTGGGTGATCAGGAGATCTAAGGATAGAGCAGGCTGGTACTCTGAGCACAGATTAGCCTGTCTGCTGCCCACCTGTGAGCCCCCCCTCTTGAGGGGGCTGGCTGAGGGGCAGAAGTCAGGCTTCTTCCCTTTGCTGAGGCTGGAGTCTGCGCTTGGGAATGCTGCTGCCCCTTGGCAAGGCTGGGGCTCCTTGGACCTGGCAGCTTTTGAGAGGTGTCCCGTCAGCCCGGCAGTGGCGGGCTGTGGCACTCTCACATCATGTACCACCTTGTTGAATTAAAGAGTTAATTATTTTCTTTATTTTCACAAACAGTAACTCATGGGCTACCTGTATGAAAATTTCGCTACCCATTGTGTACCCTTGAAAGGGGAATTCCTTCCCTTTCCCTTTCCCTTTCCCTTTCCCTTTCCCTTTCCCTTTCCCTTTCCCGCCACTGAAGCCAATGTTTAAGAGCTGCAGGCAGACCTAGGTACTACAGCTCCTGCCTGCAGAGCCCAACTGATGCCAAAATTGTGCAATAGCGAGTTTTTCAGATTTGTCAACTGTTTGTCAGGACAGAAAGTCATGGATCTTGATAGTGATGTTTAATCCTGCCTGTGGTGGAAACATAGCATATAATGGGTTTACTCTGTTACTGCAGGAAAAAGTTTGTGCATTCAGAGTCTGGACTGTGTTAGGGATGACGCTGGTTGCAGTGCCACAGCATCAGTGCTTCCTTTGTAAGTGTTACTGGTCTACATCCCATTGTCCAAGGCAGCTGTCCCTTCCGACACCAGACTGATGTTCTCACCTTATATCAGCAGCTAATGGAGAGGAGCACATATATTTATGGCTCAGATTTACCAGGTGCTAGCTGAGCAGTGTGTATTTTCTTGCCTGAGGTTTGAAATCCCTCTCAGAGAGAGAATTCTGTGCAACAATTCTGCATGGCATTTCTCAGAGCATCAGACAATGAGTTTATAGATCTCAGGGGGAAAATACATCCTTGAGAATATCAGCCTCTGTTGCAAACTTTAGTGGCGAGGCAGAAATTCCACATCTTCCTTTTTTATTGCAGGAGCTTGGAATTGCTTTCAACTGTGCTACTGTTGCTGTCTCTGTTTTTCCTGGCTTGAATATTTTCTGCTGCCCTGTAATCATTGATGCCAAAACGGGACATTAGTTTTTCCTGACAGAGCGCTTGCCAACCTCTTTATAAGTAAGCCTGCCTGCAGTGCCTTCCCTTCCCCTTGCCCTGGCCTTCTTCCCCGAATCCCTTCGACTTCCTCCTGCCTCTCAGACCCACTCTCTGAGATCTCTGTCAGTTCACAACCCCCAAGCCCAAACCTTCTCATAGCTGCCTGTCAGGGTTGCATTTTGGACTCTGTCCTTTATATCCTCTGTTGTCTTCCCTCAGGCTGTACCAGCTCAGACAGTAAGAGCAAGCTTATAGCTCTGCTCCAGGCTGTTAGGGTTGATGCACCTTGTTCTGCCAACGGGTTAGAGGGGCACCACAGTTGCTGGGAACAATGTCTTAATATAATCCTCCTTTTACAATAGTACTTAACATCTCAAACCTCTGCAGCACATCAGGGATGAGAAAAGATTTGAAAATCAGTAGCTGAAATACAGCTTTTTCACTAAGCAGTGAGTGCTAACTTAGTGAGAAATGCTACATTTAAGTATTGCAGGAACTCCAGGTGTTTTCTTGTCTCTGGTGGTGACCTGTGCTTTCCAGAGGGCAAGAGGTCTCATGAATTTGACTGACACAGTGTGCAGCATTTGCATTTATTTCCATTGCTTAGCTGAAGCAACCAGGAGACTCTATCGGCACCCTAGAGTAGTCCAGAAATGACACAGTTCGTCCTGATACAGGATTTGAGCAGGACCTCCACAGTGCAGCTGCTGTTCTCGAGATGGGAATTAAAAAATAGATATGGGCAAGAGAACCAGACTCCTACCAGTGGCTTCTGCTATAATTCCCTGTGGGACTTGGTTAAAAACACATAGCTCCCGAGGCAGTGTGTGTCACAGGGCTCCTCCATCACTCCAGCTGCAGTGGTGAGAGGTTTCCAGTTGTGTTTGGTTCAGTTGAAACGTTCAGCTCCCTGATGAGTTTGCTGTGACTTGGTCCCAGTGTTAGAGAGCAACATGGAAACAGCACGAGGCAGTGTTCCCCAAGGACAGCAGTGGCTGAGTTTGCAAAGCCAGTAGCTGCAGTCAGAGAATCCTGAACTTTGCATTAGTCACTATTGAATGTATCCTCAATATTTATTTCGGGCTCACCGCACAGAAGATGTCCAGCTTTGTTCAGCAGACCCACAGCCTGCTCAGTGTAGCTGCATTAGCACAGCAGACACAGCTAAGCTCTTTCCCTGCACTCTCACAGATTTCTTTTACAAGTCATTTAATATTATTATGGAGGTAGCGTGATGTTCTGTGACTATTTTAGGCTGGATGTGGTCTGAGTTCATTAGCTGAAGTTTCCCAAATGTAATTTTTCTCTTTTGTGACTTTCAGTTATACTTAATATTTTCCTTAAACTTTCTTTTGTTTGTTTTTAAAGAAATAATGTGTTCAGATTTTTAGAAGAGATTATTTTGCATATGAACTTAGTTGCTTTTCATGGAGAAGGGGCTTATAAGTAATTCTGTGGAATCTTAACTGGTCTTTCTGTCAAACCCTAAAAAGTTAAAAGAATGCCACAAAAGATTCTTAACAGCTTTACAGCAGTTGGGCCGTGTATTTTTTAATATCAAATTGTGAATAAAGTTGTGATTTTATTCCTAAATCCTGGAAAATTTCCAACAGGAGCAAACCTAGGTTTCTTTGAACACATCACCACACTGTAGGTAGCCAAAACCCAGAAACAGATGAACAGCAAATGCTTCTAGAAGAAGCACTGAGGACGTGAAAAGCTTTGCTCAGGAAAACTGCCACTCTAGCTCTGCTTTGATAACTATGCCTTCCTCCCTAACTCATGCTTTGATAATAGGAGGAAAATAATTAAATAATCATATGCCAAAAAGTGGATCTGTTCTGTAGCACCTTCAGTACAAATCAGATGTTTCTGCCTACAAATTTCCCTTTTTAAGCTCACCTTGACTATAGTTATTCCACATTTGAACTGATAAATGGAGAAAGTTCCCTCCTATTCTGACTTCTCTCCAAGTCTTTATCAGCTTACTGAGGAATAAAACAATTTTAAAAAGCAATAGAAGGAGAAAGGATAGCTCAGTCGTACCCAAAGGAGAGGGAGAAAACGATCCCAAGTGCAGACGTGTTACAGAGCAGGTGCCAGATCCCATCAGTGCCCATCTGTTCTAGGGTCCTGTACCTGGGGAGTGGCTGTGCTCACTTCTTCAGGGAAGGGTGGGATGACCACACAAAGAGCTGCTCCTGTTGCCTAAATGCCATTGCTTACACTGCACAGCAAAATATGAAGTTTTATATCACAGCTCAAAAAAATGTACTGATATGAAATACCTTATTTTGAGCATTATTCCTGAAAATGTGCAGCTCTTTTTTAAATGCTGTTAAATTCCTGGCTGGAACAATGCTGTATGTCGGAGGGGATGTGACCTAACTAATCATTACACAAACAAGTATTTATTTTTATTAATTTTCTCTTTTATTCGTAACATTTGTTCTGGAGTTATAAACATATGATTGAGGACTACTTATTTTTTTCCTTTGTATTAATCTTTCAACTGTGTTGCTTGCCATGTGCCCTTTTATTCATGTCTTTTCAAAACATTGCTTTACCTTTTAAATATCTTCTTTGGGGAGGTGCTTCCGTGCTCCCAGTCATTACTGTCCCCAGTATGTGAACCTTATCTCATTTTGCAGTGACTGCTTCGAAGGGTGCTAGCTAGCCCAGCTTTTGTTAACATAAGCAAGGTACGGCCATAGATTATTAAGGTATTAAAATAATGAAATAATGGTTTGTGGAAATAATAAGTATTGTTTTTCATACAGCTGTCCTTGCAAAAAAAACCAAAACAAAAACTCCCCCCCAAAAAACCCAAACCCAGAACCCAAGTGATATGCAAAAGGATTTTAAGCAAGGGTTAAGCTGAGGTAGTGACTGAGCTGTTTGTGTCAAGGGGAGCTCTCCACCATGTGTCACTGTGAGGCAGGTGAACGTTTCAGAGTGGAACTTTCAGTGTGCAGTAGCTTGTCTATACACATGTTGAACGTTGCAAGCCATGAGGCTGGGTGGCTGCCTTTCAGATTCCTCATTGTCTTTCATATTGGCGGAATGAAATAACTACTCGATTGCTTTCAGGTTTTGCTGCTTCACTGCTTGCACTTGTTCCCAGCGCTGCTGTGCTGAGCGTCTTACGTTCCCTTGGAGCACTTGAATGTTGCCATGATGAAAAACAATTATCTGTACCTTTTCTTTGTTTTTCTTAGCCATTTTTTGATTGCTGTTAATAACTTAGAGTTGTCTACACCTTTTGGGGGAGTCCTGGTTTAAATATATATATGTGTGTGATAGTGTTGCTCAGTCTCCCAAATGAGAGGCAGTTCTAGCCCTCTGCTACTGTGCCAACTTGCTCCAGTGCTACTATGAAAATTTTGCTGTTCAGCCTTTTCATCTACCCAGAGCCCTCTCTGTGCTCTCCCATAACATCAGTTCCTCCCCCTTCACCTCATCTTCCCTCACGTTCACACAGACCCAGGCTGAGGGAGGGCACAGCTGTGGTAGTCTCCTTTCCCCCTTACTGGGTGCAATTACCCAGTGGCCCTTCTCTGCCTTCCCAGCCAAAGTGTTTTGAGCACTTGAGAGGGTGAGGAAGGAAGGGGTAGCAGGGCAGAGGAGCTAACGAGTCTGTTGGCTTTTCCTATTTCACTGTCCTCTCACATGAGACTGGTGTGTGGGGTCGCTGGGGGATTGCTGCCCGAGCACAGCGCACACCGGCTGTCTCTGTTGGAGCGAACCAGCCAGCAAAGCAGGCAGCTCATTAGGAGGGACATTCCCACAGGCAGGACCGATATTCATGTGAGGCCAGAGGCTTTTCTGCATCACTTCAAGACTGGCTCCAGCCCCAGCCAAGAAAAGCAAGCAGGCAAAATGGGTTTCTTTGCAGTTGGTTATACATGTTTTTTTTAAGCATGCTATTCTTAATTGCCTGAAAAAATATTAATGATATAAAGAAATCACTGCAGAGACCTTTTGGAATAAGCCCAGATGAAATAAATATTCTGTCTTTTGATTCAGATACAGCCTCCCAAAATTCAAGTGTGTTCACTAGTACAGAGTTATTTATTTTGCACTCGGGGATGCAAGTGTAAATAAGATCCTTGACATAAGTAATGGGGACGGGCTGTTCTCTGGGTACTCCTGAACCACATCCATTTGTCATCTGAAGATCTAGAGAAAAGGCTTTTCCCCTCTACCTTTTGCAACAGTTCTTGTGGGGGACTTGCTTCTTTCTACCGCACACATCAATCCTTGTTGCAGGGAAGGAGGTAGGGGGAAAGAGCTGGTATCATCCTGTCTCTCAGCCTGGGTGAATTACTGGAATATTTTTCAATTTTCATCAATAAGGCTGGCAAATTGACCACTGAAATATGTCACTTCACTTGCAGCATTCCAGTTGTTGCAGGTTTTTAGACTCTGTAAGAAAAGTAATTACAGAGGCAGTTTTACAGGATTAATCCTCCTTGCCTAGATTGTCAACTCTTATGGATTTAAAAGCAAACACACAGATGTTTTTTTCTCTTTTCCTTCCAAATTTTTGACAGATAGGGAAAGAAAAGTTCCACAAGTCACAGCACTGGGGCTACTGCAATAATGTTGCTATGCTGGTTGGAGAAGATAAACCTGGAATAGGAGGTGAATTGTTACCTGGTCAGAAGCTGAAACCTAAATACAGTGTGTTTCCTGGAGGGATGGGAAGTGATGCTCCTGCTTGGGTAGCGTTTGACAAGCAGGTATGTAGAAATCTTTACGTGTATGATTTTTGGGAATAGCTACGTTATGACAAAGATGATATAAAGGTGAAATTCAGTGAGTCAAATACTTCAGAAGACTATTTTGTGCATTCAAGAAAAGCTCCTAGATAGACAAAAAGAGTGATAACATCTATTTTTTCCATCATATTGGTATATTGGACAATTAATATAAACACATGTCATGCCATACAGCAACATATAAAATATTTATGTATTGGGATACATCTTCTATGGGATATAATAAAAATAAGGGAGTGGCTGATATATTTATATATTTATTTTCAGTGCTCAGGTTGACATGAAAGGAATTATTGGGCAATGTGGTAAGAATGGATGTAAGGTAGGCTCCAGTCCAGGAGAAAATGTGCATGGGCACTCAGGAACCACTCAGGAACCATAAGGGATCATGGAGTGCTATAGGCTCAGAATTCACTTGTGCCATCATGTTTGCTTGCTCAAAGTCCTTGTGACTTTTGTGTGATCTGTTCATGTGCAACATAGGTAGACTGTGTTCATTATAGACAAAGGAATTTAAAATTAATATTTTTTTTTATTTTGTAAGAATGTAGTGTCAGCTTTAAGGTTAGAGAATTATCAAATAACTATAATCTGTGATGATACGAACTTTGTAGCACACTGTCATTACTTTCCATGTTTAAATTTACATTAAATTTACATTAAATTCTACTTAGTGATGTTTTATTTCTAAAACAAAAAGCCTACAATCAGAGAAGAAAAATGATCCAGAAAAAGAAGCAATTCAGCAGATCACAGAAATGTCGCATGACTAAATGATTATGGTATTTAAATACTGGGAAGAATGGGTAATCTAACAATTTTTGCTTTAAAAGAAAAGCCATACAGGTAACTGCAGTACCACTATGCATTCGTCTCTTTGTCAGACCAGAGCTACTACAAGAAAATGTAAGGCTTGAACAGACACACTTGGCTTTGGTTAGCATTTACCTCAGAAGCCCTTAGTGCTGCTTGCATAGCTTTCGGCAATGTGCTCACGCGTGAGCTGGTTTGATGTGCCAAAGCATTAAGGCTTCATCCCTTGCTTTAACTGCACCCCTCTTTCAACAAGGAGGTGCACGTTGGCTTCTCAGGGCCATACGTAAGTTAGTAGGACTTGGGCCCAAGTTAGGGGTTAGGTGGGATGCAGTGGGGACCTGCCACTGACCGTGGCTGATGAGATGAACCAGCTAGCCTTTCGACACTCCTCTAACCAGTATTCCTGATACAGGGCAGGAGTTTGCAGGTTCAGAATTGGCCTCTGGAGGGCTCACGTGTTTGTGTTAATTGCAGTCAGTTAAAGAGTACTACCCAACTCAGCCTCCCCAGCCAAGAGCCTAGGATGCATCTATGTTTGCCGGTGCTGCAGGTTGTGACACAGCAAAATCGACCACATGAAAAATCATTTGAGTAGGTGGTTATCTTTTTAAATATAGTCTGCTCTCCTACCATTTTTCTTTGGTTTCTAACTTTCAGTAGTACCATATTAGCTGGAGGAAGGACAGGCATAAAACTTCATTATGAAGTAGGTTAAGAAATAGTTCTTGCAATTTCATATTCCTCATAGGGAGCAGGTGTAAATTTAATTGCTGCTACCATTAAGTACAAACACAAGGCCTCCTGGACTTGAAACAAAGTTTTTAATTTGACTGCCACAGGTGCCAGGGAAACCTTGTGCCAACTACAAAATCCTACAGAGCTTATTCAATATTTGTTGCTTTTGGTTTTCACATGTAACATTTAATTTTTTGAAGTGTGGAGTGGGAAGGTTGCACACAGTGTGTGCTACAGATTAGTTGTGAGTTAGGAAGTGTTAAGTACTTTTAAAATTAACTTTGCTTTAAAATGAAAATTAAGTAACCTTCTTTTCTGTTCTTTCTCCTCCTTACCCTTCCTGAATCATCTGTTTTGGTGTGCAAAATTGCAGTTGGCTGCTGCATATTATTTCACACCCCAGCATGTTGGTAAAGGTATAAAGAGAATAAAATTTAAGTGCAAGAGATCTTGCACAAACTCCTCAAATGGAGTAAACCTGCAGATAGGCGCTCAGTGAAAGAAATAAATACAGTGTATTTAGGCCCTTGATTGTGCTTGGAGATCTATGCAAACAGACCATTTTGCCTGGCTGCTTTTCCATTCTCGGAAAAGATCATTGGCAAAATTAAGAACAATTAGTAACCTAATAGAGCACTTGAACAATATGTTTGTCAAACGACTGTACTCTAGTGGGACTAGGAGAATAGGGAGAAGAGGGTACAGGATCTACGGAAGTTTCCAATGGTTGCATGGCTTATCAGTAGCTGGACAAGGAATGGAATTCAGCTGCTTGCCAGCTGAACCACAGGGTGCTCAGACTGGGCTATAGTGATTCCACCATAGTACCTTTTAAGACCCCTGGAGTGTTCAAGAGATTTACACAACAGTAGCTGGAGGCCAGGAAGGATACCTTGGTCACTAAAAAATGGCTCTATACACCAAGATTGAGACAAATGGAAGAAGAGATGTTAAAGGATAGTAGAGCTGTCTGTGTTGGCTCTGTTGTATGTCAGATGCTTTATCCAGTGTTTTTGTGTTTGATACATGAAACAGTGAAACCTACAATTAAAAATTACATGTGGCCAGAATGAATTTTTATTTATTTTCAACTATTTTCTCTGTAGTTTTAAAGAAACTTGCATGTTGTACTACTCAATCAAACCATAACTGATGGTGTCTAGATTCTTTTGTGTGAAGATTTAATGCCATCAGGTTTAACAGGTAACAGTTATGTCATTTGATTATAATTTTTTTTTTTCTCTATGGTGGTTGGTCACAGTGCAGGAGAGTTGATGCCAAAAATGTGTCTGTCATATTGTTTGATGCAGGCTGAAAATGCAGGTGGGATCTTAGCCTTTGAAATAGTTTGCAGAAACAGAGTTTTTCTCATCTTGCAGTTACCCTGCCTGAGAGAAGGGAGAGTGTCCTGTTGAGAAGTCTGCCTAGAACACAGGGCAGCTTTTCTCATGTGCTCCTGAGCAAGCTGCTAGCCCTCTTGCCCCAGATGTAGAAAAAGAGGTTGTGTTTGTCTATGAGGGTGTTTTAAAATCTCTGTCATTAGTATTCATGGAAGTACTTTGGGTTTCTTAAAGGCATGTGCTGAAGGAATACAGACTATTAACTGGTCTGCTCTGGGCGATATAGGGGTCTTGGCTCGCTCACTAAATTTCAAGCATTTTCACACCATGATCTGTGAGATGCTCACTGAAACATAGGGTACAGCTAAGTTGTCTTTTTTTCCCAATGCTTCAGTTTGTCTAATGAATCAATAAAGATAATTGTATATATTAAATAGAATCATTGTAAAAAAAACCCAAATAACAGTATGGATTAGCACTGATTTGACCCAAATGTAGAGCAGGATGGAAACAAAATCACAGAACTGGTAATGTTGGAAGGGATCATAGTGGGTCAACTCTCCACCCTCCCTGCCCACTCAGGAACATCCTAGAGCACATGGCACAGGACTGCATCCAGACGGTTCTTGAATATCTCCAGTGAGGGAGACTCCACAACCTCTCTGGGCAACCTGTTCCAGTGTGTGGTAACTTGTACAGTAAAGAAGTTCTTCCTTGTGTTCAGGTGAAACTTCCTGTGCATCAGTTTCTGCCCATTGCCTCTTGTTCTATTGGTTGGCATCACCGAAAAGAGCCTGGCTCAATCCTCTTGACACCCACCCGTTAGGTATTTATACACATTAATGAGGTCCCCTCTCAGTCACCTCTTCCTGAGGCTGAACAGGTCCAGCTCCCTCAGCCTTTCTTCATAGGAGAGATTCTCCATACACTTGGCCAACCCAGTGGCTCTCCGTTGGACCTGCTCCCGGAGCTCCATGTCTCTCTTGTACTGTGGAGCCCAGAACTGCACACAGGACTCCAAATGTGGCCTCACCAGGGCTTGTTTTAATTTAACATTTTTTCAACATTTAACATGGTTTTGACATTTAACATTGTTTTAATTATTTCCTCCTTGCACATACTTACCACAGCAAGCATCCTGGTAGATAATGCACTACTAAGCAGATACTTTTTGCACGTTCCCTTAAAATTGGTCCTGGTGATTAAACACCGTAAATGATACCAAGAAGTGCAAAACTGTGATTTGCTGAGTTTGAGTTGGGATCTCCAGACATAAAGGCCACTGTGGTAAACCACTGAGCACCTCACTGATGAAGGGTTTTTTCCTGCATTATTGCTATTGCAAAACACCATGAAGACAGTTGGTATACTCTCTGAGACTTCCCCACTCATTGAATTGCAGAACCAGGTCAGTTTTGAAATGCCAGTATTGCACAGCTCTAAATGACTCCTGGAAAATGTAATTTCTCTCTGATAATCTTTAGTGTACCATTCATTAGACAGCTTGCAGGTTCTGCTTAAAAAGAACTCTCCTTTCCACTTACCTGAGTGGTAAAGGCATCACTGTCATAGTGCACTTTATTTTTTCCAGCAATTCATTGAATAGGAGTCTAAAATTTGCTTCAGGACCTAGGTAGCTATCAAAAGTGCTTTGTTCAGGTTTTCCAAGCAGCCTGCTGATAGTTTTACATTTGATTTATTTCCTTACTTTAGAGTTCCATCTCTGCTTAGATGTTGTGCTAATAAAAATGCCAAGCAAAGAACTTTAAATTTATGTGATTTAATATGGATTTCTATTCTTACATATCTGAGAAATAAATCTACCTCCTGAAATCCATACATTTAGTTACTTATAAGCTATACACGTTTATTTTATTGACATATTTTGCAAAAACATTGAAGATTTTGCTCTTTATATTTATTTATTGTTTTTAATAGGTACTGGCTTTTGATGCCTATTTTGAGGAAGAAGTGCCTGATAAAAATCAAGAGGTATATAGAATCAGACATTGTAAAATCTACTTCTACCTTGAAGATGATACAATTCAAGTGACTGAACCCCAGCTGAAAAACAGCGGCATACATCAAGGTACCTATTTTTAATAGCACTGTTTTTTTTGCCATTTATATCTTTCTTAGTACAGTCTTGATCCATTGTAATGGATACATAACAGGACTTCTTATATTTAAAATGTACTGTAGATGAACAGCTATAATTGTCTTTTCTTGTTACAGATCACAATGAGAACTTTTATTGGCTTAGTTTCTGAAGATGTTGGTTTTTTTAACACAGAATCCCCTCCTGCACTCACATGTACAATTTTTTCTCTAATATAGCTGTTTGAAATCATATGATAGTGGGCCTATTGTCAGTGTTGTGTCACTTCTGCAAAAACAATTTCTGTTCTAGATTTCCATTTCTGAGCCTGATTCCTCCCATCTTGGCACAGACAGTAAGTTCTCTAGCTGCAGCCTTGTAATTGTTCATTAGCTCCTGTAGGATCTCTGCTGTTGTTGAAGGAGAGTGCCTTTTGTACCTCTGACTGTTCTTCTATGATTAAAGTGCCCTTGGCACAGTAATTTTTCCTCGGTGCCTGTAAGTTAGAAACTGCCTTTCCTCACATCACAGCACCTGGGCCAGCCTGAGGACTTTTGGAGGAGAGTTTAGTGAGCTGATTTACTGGAGTATTAATGGACTTGGTTTACTTTAAGAAAATGTGATCTAGCGGTCAACATCCCGTTGCAGAAGGGGGAGCACAGCTGCTGCTTCTTGGTGTTTATGGGTCACTGCCAGAATTTAAAACATTTTCAAAGGATATAGTCCAGATAAGCAGGATGTCTTGGGATGGCTGCGCCTCCCAATCCCCAAAGATATTTTGTATGTTCTGGTGCATCTTAGCACAGCAATTTAAAAAAATAAGTTAACCATTTAACTACCATATTATTTTCCAAGCTGAGCAGATGCTGTCAATTTATCTGTCTACAGAGTAGGATAATGTTTAAAGGTGTTACATGCATCATTACTGTTAGACCTGGGAAAAATTTACCTGAGCATCTTTTCTTAAACCAGTACTTCAGGCCCTGGTCACCCTGTGTTGAGTGGTTCTTCTTACCAGAAATCTTGATGGCTCTTCAGCAGGAACTGGTTTTGAATTCAGAGGAACCTTGTCCTACTCCCACCTGGGCAAGTGCTTTTTCAAGACCTGAAGAAAAGCATATTGGATCTCTTCTCCTAGGAACTTCCAAGTTACTTATCCCCTCCCTGCACTCTAATGCATGAGGCTGGAGACATCACTGGGTTTAGATTTTCCTTGGTTTGTGTCTCATGGGAGTGGCTGTTTCTGGGTTTTGTTATTTAGAACAACTGAACATCCGTTAACGTGAGAGGCAGAGGTGATGTCTTCGAGAGGGAAGGTGGCAGCCAAGTTCATTAGAGCAGGATAAAGCAAATTCAAAGCTGATTCCTTTGAATCTAGTTATAGTAACGAGTTGTTTTTATTGTCTTTATAGTATGGACTGTGCAGACTGTCCCTTCAGGCCTGATGCTCCTGGCAGTCTAGTCATGAACCTCTGGTGACAGGAAAGCTACTGTTTCCCCCAGTTTCCTTGGTTTTATCTTATGTTAATGGTTTTGGAGTTACCTTTGGTACTGGATCTAAAATTAACTGAATAGTGTTAGAGAGAAACAAGAATTCTCAGTCTTCCATGCAAGGGCATGAAGGCCTCTGTGGCTTTGTATGGGTACTTCATGTGGGATAAATGACTATACACAATGTATTAAACTTATGGGTTAAAAACAAATGTTCCAGGATCACAAAAGTGCACTGAACTTATTTGTTGCTGGTACCTAGGCTGGTGAGGAAGCTCTGTATATTGATTGTGCTCAAGAAGGAAGAGATGCTGTAGGTTGAAAGGCCCAAGGACTATTTCGGATGTGTTTAGGCTTCACAGTTGATGAGAAGATGTGGGACCTATGTCTTATCAAAACATCTACAGAAATATTATCATCCTAGAGACTAATATGATGTAGAGATAAAAAGGTGGTGGAGATACCTATCAGAGGATGCTTTACTCACATGCACTTGGGCAGTGACTTCATGCTCTATAACTGAAGAACAACCACAAAGTTATGCTAAAGGCACTAAATATTTGTTGTTGTATATATGCAAAAGCAGCAGTTCTTAGAAAGAAATCCCAAACCATTAGCTGCTAGTCTTATTTCACTTTCAATTAAAAATTTGACTGTTGCCTCTTTTACTATAGTTCTATATATCTCTTATATTATTCATATTCCCTGTCCTGACTGGGAATTTGTAAGCCTGAGAACAACAGAAGCACAACTGTCTACATAGTGAAGCTGGTAAACTGAAGCACAAAGGAAAGAAAATCTTGCCCGTGATCATGCAGAAAAGGTTGTTAACAGGATGAGGAACTGAACTGAAGTTCAGGATCTTAACCGTAATGCTGTCCTCTGCAGGTCTGCTGAAATACAACATTTCAGTTAACTAAAATGCCAAGGGTTCGTAGAGGAGAGTTCAAGTGTAGGGGAACTTGGGTTGTTGAAAGGCAAGCTGTACGGAAGAAAAGAGTACAGGCATGGGGATGTGGGTGAAGAAGCATGGGAATTTCAGGAGCAGGATAGACTCAGCCTGTGTGAACAGGTGGAGAGTTGCAGTGACAGGAAAGGGGTTGTTTAAAGGAGGAACGGCAAAAAACTGCAATGGAAAACATGGAATTGAGCTGTTGAAGGTGGAAGGTGGAGGTGACCTTAAATTGAATGTTTAACCTGTGAGAAAAGATGTAAAATAGACAGCCCTAATGGCTCTCAGGAGTCTTCTCATAGAGAGATATAGTAGTGGTGGGGTAGATCAAAGGCAGGTGGTAGGGTAGATCAAAGGTAGATCTTTTTAGCTTGGCTGGTTAATGCCTTGAGGCTGCAGGATTACCAGTCCTTGTGCTGTAACCCACAAATGAGAGCTTGGTGGTCTGAATGGGTGTCTCCAGGCATAGTGGGATCAGAGAAATGTAGTAGTTTCCCACTGTACACTCCACTGTGGGTAGCATTTGTGGCTTTGCAGAAAAAAAACAACTTGGAGAGGCTTACGGATTGCAGGAAGATTTGGTGAAGGAATAGCTGTCAAAGAAGTTAGAAGAATTTCTAACTTTGGTTATGGTTTTACAAAACTATAACAAATTGGCTTTGGGGAAAAAGAAAGCCAGACAATGTGCTGTTACCATTGATCAAAATCTCAGAGGCATAGTAAATAGTCTGTGGGAAATGTATTTCAATGACTTTTAAGAAGTGCATTATGGAATTGGCTGCTGTACTTGGGCATGAATTTGGACAGATAAGGTTGCTACCAAATAAATGAAATTTTAACTTAATTTTGGAAACTGCCTTGTTTAGTTTGAACTTTGGAAAATATTAGAAGCATTAGAAGGAATCTATACAAACAGAGAAAATCCATACAAGTCATGAAGTAATGCAGGGGCCAACCTGAACTTGAGAAACCAGAATCAAAGCAAAAAATGCCAGGACAATCACTGCACAAAAACTAACTAAAGATAAAGGAGTAGAGAGTGAAATACAGCAAAGTCGACTGCATAACAAACTCTACTTTGTTTTTCCAGAGCCAGAATGCTAATTATTCTTCCCATATAAAAATAAATTCTCCCATAGAGAGCCAGGCTAGATATGGCAGTGCTAGTGTTTTGTAGATCTAATTCCCAGTTAACAGAACTGTGGCTGGCTGATACTGCCTTATCAAAAGGTCATTTACGTCCCATGGGGTTGACTGTAGCTTCCAGTGCAATCCAGGCCCTGCAAGCCGGAGCAGAGTGTAGCAGCTGGCTGGTTTCCCCAAGGTCAGCCAGCTGAAAAAGAGAGTGGAGCTGCCTGCTGGCTGGGTTCCCAAGGCCGGCTGGCTGAAGAGGAAAGTACAAGAGGGAAAGTGAAGTTGCAGTCTGCTCCTCCAATATAACAGATTATTTAAGAGTTTAAAACCTCCCCTGAGGCCTTGAAATAATTGTGATTTTGCCATATTTAATGATGGCCAAATCATGACCTTGCTATGTTTTGGGAATGGTGAATACGTGAATGTAAGAAGCCTCCTTGTTTATTGGGGAGAACTCTTTGTGTTGCAGGAATAGTAGTGGTTTCTTCTCCTCCTTTCTGTGCAAATGAAAAGTGTACGAACTCCAGGTGTTACCCATTTCTCTCCTCTTTCTAATGAACTCTTAAGTAGTGCAGAGGGAGTCAGAAAGCTGTGCTGAGGAAATTCTTGATATCATTTTATTTCTTCTGCAGAGCAGTGTAGCAGCAGAATCCAAGTAATTTGCTGCCCAGCTTCATGAGCTGCCCCATAGTCAAAAGGCCTTCACTACTATTAAGGTCTCCTCAAGCTGCTGCTGTAGTTACCAAATAATCAGAAGCCCTGTGAGAAAAGAAGATACGCTACAAATTATGGTATGGGAAATTGATGCCACCACCACTGTCAGGGAAAAGCAGTACCTCAACTCCCTTTACAAAAGCACGGTAGAGGAGAGCTTTAGTCTGACCAGATGCAAATATTTAAAATAATGCTTGGTGGTTCAGTAAGATAGCCTGCTCAATAAACTGACAAAAGACAAAAGAAACATCAAGAATAACCATCCATCTTGAGCAACCTGTGTATTGCATGTGCCCGGATCCTCTTTAACAACTTGTAGCAAATTTCTAGAAGTAGAAATGTAATTATTTTCCAGAAGGAAGGACAATTTTAAAAATGCTGAGACCTATCCTCAACTGATCAGTTTTTATTGAATTTCAAATTCAACAATATAAAATGTATCCTCTACATGTGTAGGTCAGGCACAGTGGTACCTCATAAAAGCAAAGGGTTGCTACAGATGTTATCTTTACAAGACATTTTCCATTTGGAAAGAAATTCTTATCCCTCAGAAAAAAATGGGCATGTGTATTATACTTCGAAAAGTAACGAAAAACTAGCTGAAGGCTTACTCACCAGTTCTGAGGTGAATATACCCTCAGAAAACATCTCATATTAGAAAATTGTCAATCATTGTATTTTCACTAAAATGATGATTCAATGGGATTTGCATTTATGTGGAGGACTGTTCTGACTTAGCACATTATCTGTTAATTTTTGTAGGAGTGACCCAAGGATTAGCCAAAATCAGGTAACATATTTTAAAGTATGTTGTTTTGTTGATGGTAAAGCAATGCAGTTTTGCATGATGTTAAAATGTGCTAATTATCATGTTTTCTAACTAATATTTCCATGAGGATGCATCTTAAATACGTGTATAAGTATGCTTAAGCAGATTGAGGTTCACATTTATTTTACAGTCAGAGGTCAGTAACCAGAATGTCAGAGTTGATACACGTGAAACGTTAGGCTGCTGAATGGGTCTTAATTATTTTAATGGGAACATAGAGTAAATCTGATTTGTTGCTTTATTCCCCTGAAAAATTAAGAATATGTTCTCATCGTAGGAGTTAGAATTTAACAAACAACTCTGATAATGTAGTAGTGGAAGGTATTTCATACAGATTAGTCCTTAGGGAAATAAAGCAAACAATAAAAAATTTCCATGGACTAACTCGAAAATAAGGCCCTTCAAACACTAAACAAGACCACACAGCAATATCATTCTCCCTCCTCCTCTGCCTCTCTTCATCCCCTCTCTCTCCCCTCCACCTGCACCTACCCCCAAAATAAAATAACAGTGCTAGAAAATCATCAAATGGGACCTGATGGAAAACACTACCAGATGCACAGCTGAAGGGCACTGGAAAGAAATCCAGTTCAGTAGTGAGAGATAATGAGACGGACCTTTTAGATAATTGTGTCTACTGAACTATTGTTGTAGTAGTATGTTAGTACTGGAACTATTTTTAGTTTTGGAATTTTTGTGTTTACTGTAATTGTCTTTAAGTTGCACCTTTTATGATTACAGTAATTTTAAAGTTGTTGGGAACCTATGGTGTGAAGGAATTAGTGTAATAGAATGGGTTGGTGGTTCCTGTTTGATCTTAGCCAGTATGTATCCGCATTATAAAGCTGGTGTTACAGAGGTGTCTGGATTGGTAACCACAGCAAAGAGCCTGAGGTTGAAGAATGGCCTGTATTTTTATTCTCTGCAGGGTATTTTCACACAACTATACTAAGATATTGATGTGGCAAAACTTTCACTGTTGTCCTTTTTGTTCTCTCATAATGTTGAAAAAAAGAGTTTAGTCCCAGCTTTGCCAATCTGCTGTTCTCTGTGAACCCTAACTTCACTCAGAATGAATCATAGCTTGACATACATGCAGCTGCATATATTTCTTTAAGGTATGCATTGCATGTTTGTTTAACTCACTGAGGATGTAGCTTGTAAGTTGTTTCTAAAATACTCATAGTATCACAAAATTGTCGAGGTTGGAAGGGGTATTTTAAGATTGTCTAGTCCAACCCCCCCCTCAAAGCAGGATCAACTAGCACCATATGGCCAGGGCCATGTCCAGTTAGGTTTTAAGTATCTCCAAGGATGGAGACTCTGCAACCTTTTTGGACAACCCCTTCCAGTGTTTCATCACTCTCCCAGTAAAAAAATATTTTCTTGTGTTGAGATGGAATTTTGCATCTTTTAATTTGTGCTTATTGCCTCATGTCCTGTCAGTGGGCACCATAGAGAAGAACCTGGTTCTGCCTTCTTCATTCCCTCCCATCAGATATTTATAAACATTAATAAGGTCCCCCCTTCTCCCCAAGACATCTCTGCTTCAGGCTGAACAGACCCAGCTCTTTCAAGCTTTCCATATGAGATCATCAGCAGTGAGTACTTTTGAAGTGTTACTCAATTAATCAATGTATTTGTGATTTTTCAGCTGATAGACTAATAGCAGATTCCATCTCTTTTAACGTGATAAATGTAAACAAATACAATGCTCCCAGGATAACAGTCCTTTCATTCAAAGACTATCAAGAAGAAAACTCAAGTGGGGACTTACTTTAATGAAGTTTAAATGTCTTTCCTTTTTTCTTTGTTCTTTTTTTTCCCCCCCTTTCTTTTTCTTTTGGATAGTGTTCTGTTAGACTATGGGTTATGAGTCCCTGGCTCTGTATTTCTGACATGGATCAATATTTACATTTCTCTACTTCAATCCAGCAATGAGTCCAACCCATCTCTGTTGTCTCTACTTTCAGTTTGCCCCTGTAGGAAGTTCAGTTGAATGCAACTCCTTCCATGCTTGGATAGATCACACTTTTATCCTTGGTAGGGCAGTTTCAGACTCTAGCTATATATGACTCTTCTTACCCTGCAGAGTGTAGACAAATCTTGTCCCTCCTATACACCCTTGTCACATGTTTTTAGCACAACTCTTGTGTGTGGGTTTTTTTAAGGAAAAATTTATGATACTAATGAGTACTGGAAACTGCTTTGCCTCTCAGAAAAAGTGAAAAGGACATCTCTTCTTAATGAGAAGTGTCTTTGCTGTTCTTGTTGAAAAATACTAGCCTGTTACATTTACAGCAACACATGGGGATTTATTCCAGTGGTTTTATGTTTGCTTCAGAAGGTGGTAATTTTCCATATTAAGTCAAATACTAGAACTTGAGGTTCTAGAAGTATTGCTATTAGTAAAAAGGATCCTCTTACCTAATAGTTCTTTTGCTCAGTGAAGATTAATTTTGTTTTTCCTATATGCCTTCATCTGTTTTGGTCATACCAGCATAGAAAATTACCAAGTCTGTGAAGTGATCCTTAGAGTAAAGGACATTCACTCTATGAATTTATTCTAATTCTTTTACAGGCACTATAGTTCGACGGCATCGGATTCCACTTCCACCTCCTCATGAAGATGAGTTCTATACTATAGATAATTTCAATATCAACATAGAAATAATCCTTTATGCCCGAAGATATAAGATTATAGATTGTGACCAATTTACAAAAAATTTCCTGAGAAAGATGGGAATTAGATTAAATCCTCCTGCAGTTCGTCCAGATGACCCATACACGAAAGAGCGGCAAAAGGTCAGATGAGGCAGTAATAGTGAAAACTTGATTTTAATAAATGTTCCATTGCTATTACTAATATGCATTATATAAAATATTTCTCTAATAGCAAATAGAAAGTATGTTGAGATAACTATTCCAACAAGAGAATGCTTCCTTATAAAGATTTTGTTATATGGCTTATTGTACTAATATCGCGAAGTCCCAAATATAGCTGATTTTCTCCTGATGTGTTCAAATACCTTTTGAAACAGGACAAAATTGATTGGTAAAAATAAAATAAACCTTTCCATGTTAAACTGGAAAGAAAAAAAAAGGACCTGTTATATGTTCTACTTAGGATTTTGCTTGAGCTAATTTAATGATAATAAACACTTTTAAAGTGTTTAAAGGAAGATCTAATTGGAATTGTGGTTCAAGCACATCCATGGTTTCCTGCAGACTCACTTACGTGGTCTATTCATACGTCATCCTTCATCTCTACCCCACATTATTAACAGCTCTTTGCATGTGTAAAGCAAATTCTGCTGCCCAAAAGAACCCAGCACTCTGCAGTTTTAGGATTTGTGAGATTTTTTTTGAATTCAGTTCCCTCTTTTATGAGTATATGGGAACACATACACACCTCCTCCAAAAATCTCACTCACAGCTCCTTAGATGCTACATGGATTCCTCATTGCAGGATTTGAGGCCTTTTCTCTGGGAACAGTAGTGGGAGTGATGTTTTCTGTAGGAGATAACGACAGTTTCTTTCACTTCTGTTTTTCTTGATTAATATGAGTGCAGATGGCACTATATTTGTCTCTTGACCTGACTCTGTCAGGACTGTGGGCACATGATATGCAGCCTGTTATGATAGATCCAGCTTAGTACTCTGAAAGCAGCAAATACTGCATGTCTCTTGCATTCAACTTAATCCTTTTATTGAGAAAACTGCTGCAGTTCTCAGTAGCAAAAATGGAAGGTAGTTATGACTGAGATATGTAGGACCATTTGCATGTCTTTGAAGCACCCACTTTATTCATGCTTTCAGGCTTTTTGCAGTCCCCCAGTGAAAAGTAGTATTTGTAATACATCTCCTGGTTCTGCGTAGTGGTGACTCAGGATGGCCATAGGTTGTTTTTCTCTTACTCAGGGCTTGTAGGTAGCAGGTGTGTATTAACACATGCTGAGTTATCTTGATACTGACAGACCATGTCAACATTATATATGATACTGCATAACCTGCTTAGGTTTATGTTTGGGGTTTTTTTTGTAAAAAAAAAAAAAGCACAACATTCAAGTATTGTACATAGGTGTGCCTAAAGTGAATGGAAAGGGGGAAAAGAGGTATGAGAAATAAGAACATCAAAATACCAAATATTACTGAAATCTATGTCTTATTATTCTCAGTTGTTGAGAAACTGCAGAAAAGTTATCAAGCAAATTCTGGCTGCTTTATGCTCTCACTTTTCTGTGATTAATTTGTGGAAGGTAATTTTTTTTTATTATTTGTTAAGGGTGGATTGCTCTCGACTGCTTTGCTCAAAATTAAATCACTTTGCACCGGATTCCTAATAGTGCAGATGGCCTGAAAATGGAGATATGAAGGGAGGGAAAGAATACCATGAGATAGAAAATGAGATCAATGAAAAATGTAGCAAGACCCTTAGATTAATGTTACTGTGTTGTTGATGATATCCCATGGATGGTGATGTTATAAGGCTCTGTGTCTGTATTTAGTTGCTCATTGCATCTTCAAGGGTCAGGAAGGAGGAAGGATAGTACTGGGATGGTAAACACCATGCATATGAGCATGCCAATGCCTGAAATGGAAAGAGTGCTGCAGATGAGCAAGGACATTGGCAGGCAAAACTTGGTTCTGCTCTTCATGTTTTAATATTTGATGATCTGAAAGAATGGGCCTTTTCCCTCTCAGGTTTTGAAGACCTGAAGATGTAACAGTGTATAAATAGAAATTCAGACAATTATATAAACTGCCTGTGATCAACAGTTCTTTCTGTTCAGACAGCTCAGGTTACATTGTGTCACTGCTGTCTGTCACCATTCCCCTTTGGAAGCAATTGTGTATGTGGTTGTAGATTAGAAGGGCTGTCTTGCCCCTTCAACGCACTTTGGATGTGATGGATTGTGATTCTGGAAAAACACCTTGTTCAGAACAGCGTTTATATACGTGACTGCAACTAGCAGTATGTAAATGCAGTCCTCAGATTGAATCATCATCATGGGATCCGATTTGATACAGTGCTACTGGTTTTGCAGCACCCATGACTGCAGATAGCATCTTGTCATGGATCACATCAGCTGGAATATATTTTTAGTTGGAAATTTGCTGTTCCTTTTCAGACCTATGGGTGTATATTGAGAGGTGAACATACATATCCAGTACCTGACAACCCTATGACATGAACCAAAGGTTAATTAACTATGTTTTAAAGCTAAAAGAAAGGAAAGCCAAAAGGGAAAAAAAGAATTAATTATTTATACCACATCATCTACAAAAATAACTTTCAAGGAAGTAAATCAGGAAGTGTGATGCTATTTGGAGTTGTAGTCTTCTGATTACCATGGGCAATTTGTGAAAATGTGAGCTGTACTATAAATAATTTAACAATTTTATGATCTGAAGGACCTTATTGCAAGAAAAACAAGGATCAGAACCAATCCAAAATTGTTTTCATGTTTTCTGAAGGCAAAGCAACCCTGTAAATAATTATTTGGTAATGGCATAGATAGTGTGTGTTTTATGAAAATCCTAAACGCATGTTCTAAGATTAGATGGTACCCTGCAGTTTGGTATCCTGTTTTTAAGAGCAAATAATTAAAAAGGTGTTTCTTTTAATTTCTCCTTTATCTGCAGATGCTGGATAGTATGAATCCATTGCGCCCTTATGAGCGCATTGACACTTTGAAACAATTTCTGGAGCATGATGGACATGTTTTACGTTTTTTCTGTGTGTGGGATGACCCAGAATCCATGTTTCATGACCCACGGGAACTTGTTCTGCACTATTATTTGTCTGATGATACTATTGATATAAAAGAAATTATACCAGTAAACTCAGGCCGGGATGCAGTTCCACTTTTCCTCAGAAGAGATAAGCTTCCAAAGGTGAGGGATGAACATTTCAGCTTATTTTGAATTCTCCTGCTAAGTAAGAGATATTAAATGCCCTGTTTTGAAAATCCTGTGTTAGGATTGTAATGATGTTTAGAAAGTGTTATCAGACTATTAGTAATAATTTCATTATTTAAATCTTGCACACATATTCATATAGTAACTTAATAAGTGATGGAAAAAAGTAAGTTTAGGCTTGTCATGTTTAAATTAAAAAGAGAGCTAATTTAGACAGGAAGATATCCTATGATTTCCTTTCTCCTGTATTAATGTATTAAGGTAAATATATTAATAAAGCTGTGCAGTAATGAAAGTCCAGAAAATTAATTAATATTGATAGATAAACTAATGTGAAACTGAGGTGAGTTCAACTTTGTGCCATATGTTTTATATTTGGAACCTTTGGAAAAGTCCAGTCTTAGTATTCCATAACATTACTTCTTTGTAGTGAATCTAGAGTGATTTCTTAAACTTGAGTTCCTAGATTTGGGACCTTATGCGAAGTTAGTTAAAATCAATAGGAATTCATTAATTAGCTTTGCCAGACATTAATCATTTGCTTATTTGAGAAGGCTCATCTGAGAGAAATCTTCAAGGGGTTTGAGTCCTCTGTAACCTATTCTGATTATAGAATTAACAAGCTGGATACACTTCTGTATTGTTCCAGACAGATCCTGGTGATAGAATAACATCAACCACCAGATAGAGTAAAACACTGGGGAATCTTTTCCTTCCTTTCCTTCGAATACTGGTAATATTTTGGAGATGCCATACATGTTGCACATGAGATTTTATAGTAAAAACCTATCGGCAAAACACTGCACTTTTCTTACCTTGTGCATCCTATATTCTGAGATGCTGATTTAGCAGTGTCTCTATGTTGACAGACCCATTCTACCATTGAAGTGTGTGTTGCAATTTTAAGGGCTGACTCCTTCCTCTTAATTCAGTGGAAATTTTGAAATGGACAGCAGAGGAGATCAGTCAAAAGTTGGGGTGTCAGTGAAGGCTGTATGACAAAATAACCCACTCTGGTTACCCTGCATCAGAAGTTTGTTCCTGATTTAAAAAAAATGTAATGTGTTGGCATGTTAAGTTTGGTATTACTGGGATAAAATGCTATTGTAATTTTGAAATTTATAATAAAAACAAAAATACTAACATTTTGAATCACGCTGACTTGAATCCCCCTTATTCGTGCAGCACAGTAGGACCAACCCTGAATGGTTCTGCATGTTTTTATAATCATTACAAATCAAAATAATAGCCTTTAGAGCAGATGTTCACAAGAATGTCCTACTTTGGGTGTGCTAACCTTTGCTTTCTGTTTGCTTCCAAGAAAAACGAGACTTTACTCTTGGATACACAGTGAGATTCTGAATGCTTCTTCTGGTATACATACTGGCTTTTGACACATACACTGGCTTTCAGGTTTGGTGGTGCAATCTCACCTTAGAATTTACTAAAAATTTTCCCAAGAAAATACTACAATAACAATCAGTCTGTAAAAAACCTGCTGCTTCTAAGGTAATTATGTTCTCTTTCTTTGCTGTTAACTGTATTTCTTAAGAGTTGGTCTCTTTCGTCGCAGCATGCTCCCACTGGACTGTATCAGCCAGGCACAATCACCAGTCGCACTGTTCTCAATGTGTTTGGAAAGTTAGTAGGAAACAGAGGCCGTTACCTTCTGGACAATCGTAAGGTCAGATATTATTGAATGCCTCCAGTTGCTGAATGTCTTTATGGTAGTTTTCGTAATTTTTGTGCTTGTTTATCCTCTCCAACAAAGAGAGTTATTTATAAAGTTGTGTTGCCACTGGAGAATAGCTCAAATGAAAACTACTGAGATTTATTATATGTAAATTCCATGTTTGTGAAAGTGAGGTAGCTTAGCATGTGATGAAAAACACTTGCAAATGGACTATGAAATTTATATTTTAAATCACATGTCCTATATTACCTAGATTTTAAGATAGGTTGTGGGATTCTGAGATTTATAGAGCTGCTGTTCTGTCTTCTATTAGACAGGAGCAGTGCATCAGGAATATTACAGAGACAGTGACCTGAAAATAGGGACAGTAATTAATGTTTGGGGAAGGAAGATAATACTCTGTGATTGTGATGAATTCACTAAAGAATATTACAGAACAAAGTACGGAATTGGTAAGTAGTGATAATTATCCTTTCCTTATGAGCATTTTTATACTTCTGAGTTTGACAGAGCTGTCTTTGAATTTTATTACTGACAAAACAAGTTCATTAAAATCTTTAGCAATAACAATCTGTTGCAGGCTGTTAGACAGCAAAGCAGTAATTTTGCAGGTGATCCAGAAGGGCTTTCTTATATGTTACTTCCTTGAAAACTAACACAGAACGTGTGTATTCTGTTCCTAACTGATTCTATTTTAAACCTAGAATGACAAAATAGTCATATGGATACACTGCCAATTCTTCTCTCCTTCCCCCTCCATCCCAATAGCTGTGCTTGCAGTCAGAAAAATAATAAAGAGCATGTAGTGAGTGGGTAAGTAGAATGAGCTCAATTATTCCCCATTATACTACATTTCATTTTATATGGATGTCAGAACCCTCACATAATAAGATTTTCTGACACAACAGTAGTAGTGTATAACATTATTGGTTTTTACAATGCAGTTTTGTATGTTCTGGACTATTAGAGTATGTATCCATTGAAGTTTCAGCACTGAGTTCTGGAAACATTTAGCAACTACGTCCATAACGGAAAAGCATTTTGGAAATGTATAACAATAAGGGCTTTCGTTTATCTGTCTCTGAATTCCCTCAGTCAGACTTGCTAATGGTTCTATTATGGACATCTTCCTGCATAAGCAACTTAGTTAATTTCTGGCAGTTTATTCATTCAATAAATGTAAGTAAGTGTCTGACTGGTTGGAAGAATCCTACTATTGCCTTTCTGTGACATTGTGAAACAAAATACCTAGGTAGACTATTTCTTTCAGCTTGACTGTGATCAGATAGAGTGTAGGGTTTGGATCAAAGCTTGTCTGCTGCATTGGGGGAATTAGATGATGTAGCACTGCCATTACAACACTGAATTTCTTAATTGGCAAAACATGTTTCATTAGGACTTTTTAAATAATAGCTTGGCATGTCTGTACCAAAATAAATCCTTTCTCATACTAGCCAATGTGTGAGGGAGCCATATTCAATAACCGTAGTATTATCTGTAGTAACAATGAGTTGAACTCCAGAGATACAAAGCAGAGGGGTTCTTCCCTAAGAATTTTTTCAGCCAAGACCACTGCCGCTGTTTGGCAGCAATATCCTCTGTTTGAGCAGAATATTCTGGAACAATGAATGGGGATTTCTTATTCACAGCAGGCAACAAATGAAATGCAGCTGACCATTCTGTATCAACCAAGCCATGCAACCAAGTGTTACACAAACACTGTTCCCCTCCTATAATATTGGCTCAGAAATTAGTGGTTATGTCTCTGGATGTTAAAGTTAGGTGATTTGCAAGTTAGGAGAAGTCAGAAGTTGCTGATGTGTAGAGTTCTAGAAAACTGGGACCATAGATGATCTGGTCCATTGCCATTGTTCTGAGGCAGGATACTATATATGCACAGACTAATGTTTGTATAGTGTTTCATCAGCATCCTCCAGCAGAGGGGACTTCTTTGTCTCCTGGGATATCTTGTCCTGACCTCATAGTTAGAAATGCTGCTTAATAGCTACTCTGAAGCCGGTCTGTGCAAACTGAGAGGGTAATTTTTTTGTCTTACCTTTGTTGGGCATGGAAAACAACTGCTCCATATTCTTTTTTCATAACAACCTCGTACACTATTCCAATACACTGTCTTACCACTCCCCACTCACTGTCTCCCCTCCTGGACCATTTGCTGCCAGGGGAAGCTTTTCAATCTTTCTCCATAGTCCATTCTTTCATACCTGAGATAATTTTTCTGTTTTTTCTCAGTGCTCTCTCCAGTTTTTCTGCTACCTTAACACAAGACACAAAGATGGGCTCTAGCTGAGACCTTCAGGAAACTGGGAAGTGGTTTGCATGTAACTTTAAGGATACATGATGGCAGAGACTTTGGCTAGTGTGAAAAAAACATCTTGATGCAGCCTGTGTTCACAGAAAATACACGCTTTCTTAGAGCTAAGTGATTCTCATGATTTGCTGGGAAATTATTTCCTGTTTTCCCCATCAGGATTTAAAATATGTGGGTATGACTTTTTAGCTAGAATGGGTTAAGAGTAGAATCAGAGTAGGTTTTGGCTTAGAGCAGGTTTTGTGAGAGTAAGGGTTAAGGTTCACCTTTTTTTCCTAGTGAGTTACAAATTTTGTTTGCGTCTGGTGGACGTACAAGGTACTCTCAGTGGGCTCAGTCCCACAAAGTGCCCAGCATTTTGCTCCCATCCAATTAAACACCAAAACATGCTTAATTGCAGTTTGAGTCCGGGGAGACCATTTACTCGAGTAAGAGTAAGCAAGTAGATAAATGAGTTCTTACATCAAGCCACAGTGCTCAGCACCTCATGGCATCAATCCAGCTGTTTGTTATTGTGTTTTCACATTACTTCCCTCCAATTTATACTCTTCTGCCAAAGCCATTAAAGGGGCTGACATTTATTTTTGACTCTGCAGTTTCAGCATAAGTTGCTTGCTGATGGAATTTGTCCTTAGGAGAATTAAGGGCAGTTTAGATTTCCCTTGAAGTGCGTGATTATGATATCTGATATATTTCCAATGTTGGTTTTCCATGTTTTGCTCTTTATACAGTTTTTGAAAAGCAAAGGAGAGCTTCTCCATGGGTAAACAATAGCTAATGCCCTTCAAGAGGAAGCTGCTGACATTACGGTCACCTAGCAGTGCTATGAATGCAAGAGAAAATGCCTTAATGTGTGATATTCTCTGTCCAGACTTGCGAGTGCAGCCTCAGAGAAGCATGAAAATATTTTATAGCCATGTAGGTGTTGTGGTCAGCCAGCTGAAACGTGAAATACAGTAATGTGCAGTGGGGAGAAGCTGATACTCGTTCTTCTCACTAAACACAGTATCTCAGCACAGAGCTGAGTACAAAGTGTAGAATTGAGTAGAACGTGTTCTTTCTTAAGTAACAGATTGTTCCTGAAGGAGCAAAACCAGTAAAATCTGGTTTCCTACTGTTTTTTATTCAGTGTCCCAGCACCACCCAAGGCTGTCCGTTATGCCTTTTCTCAGCACCCTGCAATCGCTCCCTTGTCCCAGCTCTCCTCGCCCTGCCACCCCCTCATTTCTCAGGCTCCCTCTCTGACCTGCTGCCTGGGCAGAGCAGCGTGCGGGGTGATCGGCTGGCCAGTACATGTGTGCTTTTGGCCAGGCAGCTGCTGCTGGATAACAGCTGACTTCTTGCTTTTCCCTCAGTGGGGGCATTAAAGCCTGCTGCCAGTTTTCACTAGACTTGTCAGAGATCCGAGTCTCTGTGGAGTCTAACCTCACCACTACATGTGGTGGAGACTGAGCAGCAGCTTCTAAGTATACTTGTGCATTTACAGATGCCTTTTCTCCTCAGGTAACTGGAATAACCATGAAGTGAGACTCTGTAAAAGGAGATTGTCTTTGAATCAGAATAAACTCTGTCCTGTTTTAGCTGCATGCTCGATTCTGTGAGCACTGGGATTTCTTTAATTCTGTGTGTAAAAGTTGTGAAGATGGTGGTATTGCCCTCTTATTTTACTGGTTTTACTAAGTTGTAAAACAGACTCTCACAAAACCCGTCTCAGCTGTTTGCTATACCTCTCCTCTTACGCACAGAGAAGATGATGTTAACAATGTCATCCCTCCAGGTGATTGCCACCTCTTATATTGTCCAAGGCCAGTGGGATTTCTCTCTCCTTTTCTTGGCTGTCATGCTCAGGTGTCTGTCCTCTTTCTCTGAAGGCAGAATTTCTTGCCTGCCTGCTATATGCTGATACTATGTCTAGTTTTCCTTACTAAGGAGGCTATGCTATCTTCAAATTATTTATATGCTAAAGATGTGGCTGGAGCTGCTTTGTTTCTTGCTGTCGCCAGTGCCTGTTCAAATCTCACTTAGGTTTTGATGTTGTGGGACAAAGTTACCAGTATGTGATACATGTTTGATGCTAGATGAAATAAACCCCCTAGTGCCGGCCCATCTCCTGCTGGTCATCAGCTGATGCCTTAATGTGGGGTGAAGCTGTCCATGGGGAAAATGTCTGTGTGTTCTTTCTGAAACTATAGAAATTTCTGACCCAGGATTTTCAATTTACCCTCTACCCACTGTAAATTCACACTGGAAATGTTCCAGCCTGGAAGAAGAGAGCACTGATTCCTTCTCCAGAGTGGACAGAGGTAATTTTCTTAAGAAGCAGTGATAGCCCTGAGAGGAATGCATTTTATGTGTAAGTGCAAGTTGTCTGGCTGGTTCTACCCTAATGGCGTGTGACAGAGCAAAGTTGAAATGAGTTTTGAGCTCGAGCACGGCTGTTAGTCTGCTGCAACCAGTGAGCTGTTCAAAAGTAACAGAAATGGGTCTTTAACTACTTTCATAAACTCTCTTTCTCCATGGCAATTTCTTTCTGGATTTCCTCATTCACAGGAGAGAATCTGAATACATAATCCTTTAAAATCCTGGAATCTGTAGGCGGCCCAAGGCTGGGTGTTGGTGTTCAGTGAGTCTGACTGAGGAGCGGTCATTCACATCAGGGAAAGGATGGGGACTACAGCGTTGGACTTTTATCTGGGCTTGGTTTGCACTGTGCTTGGGCTGTGAAGGATTTGATGTACTCACACAATATTCCTCTGATTGGTAGTTGCCTTTGAGTTTACAAATCTAATTTCCATCCGTATGTGTTGAGGTGCGTTCGGAGGGAGACGCCTGAGCACAGCAGGCACTCCAGCTTGTCTTCTGGGTGGATCCGTTCAGCTGGATCCCTGCCCAGCCTGGTCTTTTCGGCGGGAAGAGCCGGTATTTACATATTAGTTGCATATTATTTATATATTATTTGCATATTATTTGCAGCCGCGCAAAGAGAAGGGTTTGTCTCTGCTGAAACGTGCTGTGACCAACCTCTGGGCTTGGAGGGAGAAAGCATGAGCACAGGCTGGCGCCGTGCGTAATTAAAGAATTAGCGCTGAGGTTTATGAGCAGCGCCAGGAGCTCGGCCGGGAGCGCCCGAGCTGGGGCCGAGACCGGGGCCGGGGCCGGGGGCGGAGCGGAGCCGCCTGCGCCGCCGCTGGGTGGAGCTGTGGTAGCGCGAGAGCCGCCCGCGCCCGGCGGCGGGAGCGGGGAGGGGAGGGGAGGGGAGGGGAAAGGGAGGGGGAGCCCCGGGCCCAGCGCAGGGCAGCTCGGTGCCTCGGGGTACCGGCGGTACCGGGGGGTTCGCTCTGTCTCCGCACGCGTGGGTTTGCACAGCCCGCACTCGCCGCTGCGGGAGCCCCGGGCGGCCGTGTCTCAAAGGGCGCTGGGAGAGCCGCGTTGGGGGTGCTCACAGGCACGGGCGCTCTCCCGCGGCGAAGGCGGCTTCGGAAACTGCTGCCCGCGCTGCCTTTTGCGTGTGGGCTGGGCCTTGGCGCTCCTCAGGGGCCCAATGTCCTTTCTACGGAGGAAACCACTGGCAGGGCTTTGCAAGCCCCCTTCTTGCCGGGCTGGGGTGAAGGCATCGGCTGCCCGAGCCTGACCGCGTCCTGCCGCGGGGTGACGGCCGGGGGGGAGCGCGTTGTGCTTTGGAGAAAAACTCGGACATCCGAGTGCTTTCTGTGTTCTTCAGCTTCGTGCTGCTTGGTCTGTGGGTGTAGGCAGGTTTCAAATGCTTTAATCGCAGACCAGTTGGGAAAACGTTCCACCTGACGGCAGTTTTGTCCTTCCCTGTTTGCACCAAAGCCGGGCCCAAGGTTTAGGTGATTCATCTCTCCTCGGTTCTGGGCAGAAAAGTTACGTTTTGAAGAAAAACCCTTATTTCCTGGGGTCCATTTTTATGCACTGGTTGCCTACATCACATTTTGCCCCCTGGGCTGCAGTTCGTGACCCACCTTCTTCCAGTTTGCCACATGTCTTTGTCTTCCACCTCCTGGCTCAGCTGGCTCTCTCCTCTCCAGGGCAGCGTCTCCAGCCCACCCAGGCGTGGAGGTGCTGTCACTCCATGCAGGTAATGCTGCGCCTGCTGGCTTTGACCTTCTCGTAGCACCCATGTTGGTGAAGGAGGGGTCCTGCAGGTTGTGGGGGGCAGCCAGCTGGGCTTGGGGCCACAGCAGAGGGAGCCAGTTGCAGCCTGGGCTGCCCAAAAATTGAGGGAAGCAACTATCCCCCTCTGGTCAGCACTTACTAGACCTTATCATTGTACTGTGTCCCCTTTTGGGAATGCCAGGATAGGAAAGGCATGGGCCAGCCAGGGCAAGTTCAGGGGAGACCCCAGAATGGTCCGGACTGAGGAGTGCCCTGGTGAGCAGGGCTTGCTCAGCCTGGGAAGGGCCCCCAAACGGCCACCTACACCCACCCATGGGGAGGTTGCTGTGGCCAGGCAGCCTGGCTCTTCATGGGGATACGTGATGGGAGGGCACAAGACAATGTGCATAACTGAAAACAAGAGGCTCAGTGTTGGATATCAGGAAAAGCTTCTCCCCACTCTAGGGCAGGCTGCCAGGGCACTCTGTGCAGGCTCTGTCCTGGAAGGTTTTAAGCCCTAACTGGACACAGCCCTGAGCAGCCTGGTCTGGCCTGGGGTTGACCCTGTCCTTAGCAGGAGACCACTCTAGAGACATCATAGAATGTGCTGAGTTGAAAGGGATCCATCAGGACCATTGAGTTCTACTCCTGTCCCTGTGCAGGACACCACAAGAGTCGCTCCACGCACCTGAGAGCATCATCCATACACTTCTTAAAATCA
>VZRW01009616.1:33597-54207 GCA_013398125.1 Aegotheles bennettii
CCACGCTGTGCTTGATGCACCCCAAGACATGGTTGGCCCTCCTGGCTGCCAGGGCACACTGCTGGCTCGTGTTCAGTTTGCCATCAGCCATGACCTCCAGGTCCCTCTCAGCTGCGCTGCTCTCCAGCCACTCGTTCCCCAGTCTGTACGTACAACCAGGGATACCCTGTCCCAGGTGCAGAATCCAGCACTTGCCCTTGTTGAAGTTCATGTGGTTGGTGATTGTCCATCTCTCTAGCTTGTCAAAGTCTCTCTGCAGGGCCTGTCTGCCCTTAAGGGAGTTGACAGCTTCTCCCAATTTAGTATCATCCACAAACGTACTTAGAATTCCTTCAAGTCCTTCATCCAAGTCGTTGATGAAGATGTTGAAGACAACTGGGCCCAAAATGGAGTGCTGCAGGACCCCACTAGTGACTGGTTGCCAGCCTGATGTTACCCCGTTCACCATCACTCTTTGTGCCCGATCTGTAAGCCAGCTGCTCACCCATTGTGTAAGATGGTTGTCCCTCTGTGTGCTGGACATTTTGTCCAGAAGGACACTGTGAGAGACAGTATTAAAATCTTTGCTGAGGTCCAAAAAGATTACATCTACATCCTGAGGTTCCATCCAACCTGAATTATGCTGTGTTCCTGTACTCATGGCTTCATTTGTCTCAGGTCTGCCCATTTACTTTCTCCCATATACAAGTTACTTTTCTCCTCTCACCTTTTCCATTTTACACTGACCTTATTTAACCAGCAGACTGAATTAACTCTGTTGAAGGTTTATGTGAACCCCGCTGGCAGCTGAAAGATGTGCTGCAGTGAAGGAGCAGGGCAGGGAAGGAACAAGGGGCTGAATTGTACAGCAAGATTTTCCCCAGTAGAGTAAGGAGGGACCATAGGGCAACAGGGCTTTTGGGAGCAACCCCAATGGGAAGTGAATGCAGGTCCCTGACATGTCAGAAGAACTCCTGCTATGTATCTGGGATCGTCAGGACCATTAATCACTGCAAGGAAAGCTTGAAACTGGGGAAAAAGTGTAAAAACAAAGCTTCCAAAACAGTAGATAAAGTGAGATGTGGACTGAAGCTGTTGGCTTCAATGTACTGAATTCTTCTCATGTATATATGATTTAAATAATGAATAAAATTTTATTTACTTATGTATGCATTTTCCTCTGGCAAAAAGCAGAGGGCAGGAAACTCATAAGCCAAGTATTTACTTAATAATGTTGTCTCACAGGATACAACTGAAAAAATAGTTTAGAATTGTTAATTTATCATTTTATCCCATTTTGAAACTATATTTGTCTTCCCTTTTGCCTGTGTATCTTGATGATATTTGTCAAACATTTTAAGATTAAAGGTGAAATACTGAAACCCGTGAAGACACAATAATTTCACTGTGGCTTCTATGGAGTCTTTTTCTACCCTCTAACAGTAGAAGTGATCCTGGTTTGATGTGGATCAGTGCTCTGTTACAGAAATGGGGTCATAAGTATTCCTATTGGAAGTTTAAATTCTTAGTAGAATGGCTTCATCAGAATGGTAATCAATAAGTCTTACTCTCTGTTGTAGAGGATTTCACCCCAGTTCCATATAAGGCTCCACCACCTCCTTCAAAACCAGAAAAAATATTTCCTCCTTATACTGGATTTGGTTCCGAAGAGGATTCTCTGTGCTCCTGTATGGGTCTGCTCCTCAAGCCTCCCCAAAAAGATTTCAAGAAATTCATGGAGAAAGACAGGTATTTGAGTGAAAAATAATCCAAACTTTTACAATTACAACTTTTTGTGAAGAAAATAAATGTTAAGTAGGGATGTCATTTTTTTTTTAGCAAAATATGCAGCTCATCAGAATTTTAAGGGACAGTGCATGAGGACTGATTTAGTGACATAATATTCCAGTTTTCTCCAAACTCAGAAAATTTCTCTTTTGAGAAGGCAAATATTCAGCCTCTCCCATCCCCTACCTCCTTTCCTTCTGCTGTCTTCATTGGGAGTCTGACGGAAGTCGAGGAGTTAGTAAGGAATTTTGTATGCTTCAGCAGTCCAACACTGATATGTTTTTCTGTTTGACTTTCTGACAGTTGGTTTGATTTTTTATTTCTGCTGAATTTCATGCAGTTTACTGTAGTTTACTATTCAAGCATGAACACTTTTAATTAGGAAATGGTTCATGGGGTGGAAAGCAAGGTCATGTGCTAGAGATTTACCTGTAGAACCTCCACAAAAGAAGAAAGCTATTAGAAAAAGCCTTGGGAATGTATTGATAGTGCATATAGAAGTACTGTAAATAATTTAAAACACAATCACTTAGCAAATACCCAACAAGTAAGATCATCTGGTGGGCCTGATTTTGTGGAGATAATCCTAGTATGTATTGCTATTCAGAATTTGATTTGAAAACGTACATACCTAAATGTGTTCTTCTTTTATAAATTCTCTGGAAAGAAACTTGGAGCTTAATTTGCAACTGAATTTGAATACAAATTCATTCCAGACGTGTGGCATAGAAGTGCTTTTCCCCTGAAAATGATACCTTTCTATCTGGCTGACTCTAGTTGGTTCTGTTAGTTTGAGCTGAAAAGAGAACTTTGTGCCATATCCCTTCGTGGTCCAGGAATAACACAATTAGTATATGTTTTGAAACTTAGGAGAATGCACCTCATAGTGATGAAAACTTTCTCATACTCTGTTTTTGATTTCTTACCTCTTCTTTTGCTTTTTTAGAAGTGGCATGGAAAGTAACATACTGCGCTTTGTTGCAAAACTCATCACAGATAGTCCTATTGACAAGGATCGGAAATTCATCATTTCCTACTTTCTGAGTGATGACACCATTTCAATTTTTGAACACACACAGCAAAACACAGGTAAGATGTAGTAATGTCTTGCAATCAGTCCCAGTTGCCCTGCTCATTTGATTAGAGTTTACAGTAAACATTATGGCCAGACTTAACACTAGCAGAAGCAGGGATGTTGATTTTTAAATCCAATGGGAATTACATCAGCAGCTCTACTGCATTACCTTTCATAGCTGTATGTCATAGTAATTTGTAATATTCATCACTCAGAATAACACTGTTCATTGTATGACAGTATTTCACAATATCCTTTGGGAACTGGAAGTCTAATGCATTAGAAATTTCATTGCATTTAATTTGTAAATTTGGTGTTTAAACATTTACTTTTTGTTGTTGATCACATGCAGGAATTGTATTGTAAATTTGATGATAAATAGGGACAGGAAATGTAAGACCTGAAGAATGAAAGAGTAAATCCTTTGATTTGCAAGATTGTGTTATGGTGTTGTGATACCTGTGTAGCATCCATTGTATAGAAGCAGCTCATGAAAGCAGAACAGCTGTGATATTTTTTAACATACTTTGTCATTAATCACAGAATCACACAGAATCACAGAATTCTAGGGTTGGAAGGGACCTTGAAGGATCATCTAGTCCAACCCCCCTGCCAGAGCAGGGTCACCTAGAGTACATCACACAGGAACGCATCCAGGCGGGTTTTGAATGTCTCCAGTGAAGGAGACTCCACAACCTCTCTGGGCAGCCTGTTCCAGTGCTCCGTCACTTGCACAGTGAAAAAGTTTCTCCTTATATTCACATGGAACCTCCTATGCTCCAGTTTGCATCCATTGCCCCTTGTCCTATCATTGGACGTCACTGTAAATAGCTTGGCTCCATCATCCTGACCTTCACCCTTTACATATTTGTAAACATGGATGAGGTCATATAGTGTTGAGCATATAAAAGTGAAGATTGCTTTGTGCTAGTGCCTGTGTATGTATGTGTGTGTATAACACTGAACTGAATTTCGAGAGCCTGACTAGACGTGTTTAAGTGTCAAATGCTTTGTTATTTCTCAGTTGCTTGATCACATTCATTCTATTGCTGGAGCATCGTCACTCAATGTTGTCATGGTTAAATTCTTTTGACTAGTGTTGTCTGTCGTAGGCTGCCTCCAACTGAGGATATGAAAGGTTTAGTGATTTCCAAGTATCTTTTTATTTCCTTGGAGTGTCCTGTGCACAGATGGAAGGACACACAGCACTGGGAAGGATGTCAAGAAGTCATTCTGTAACTCAGGGAGATAGGGAAGCCTTGACTAAGCATGATCCTGTTGGAGAGATTAGTGTATTTCTGTGAAGCCAACAAAACAACTGCAGCAACAGTTTCAGAGCAGTTAATATCCAGAGTGCTGTGGCATTTCTCAACATGTGCAGTTGAAGGACTGACTCTTAAAAGCTGCTGTCAGCCTCTGGTAAAACCATAGAAAGAAATATATCAGGAAATCACATTCTCTCAAAGACAAGAGAAAGAGTAATAGAAAGTTTCCTTAGTTACCATGTTGGGCTCTTGTGGAACCTGATGACTACCTCTTTTGATACAACTTGAATTGCCCTGTATCAGCTTCTTGGCACAAAGCACCTTAGTATGGTATTTCAGGTATAACCCCCTGCCATGGCGACCAGCTCTCTCTGCTCAGTACTGACCTGTTTGTACTCCCAGCTCACTATCTAGAGCAAAGACTGTCCTCGGGAGGACTCTTCGCTCTCCTTTGCTTCAGGCTCTGGTGGCAGCATTTGACTTTCTGAGGTCCTATTATACATCTTAGAGTTAAGCACTACATATTCTCGTGACCCTACTCTTAAGCCCTGCTGAAAATTGCTTCTGATATTAATTGATTTCAGACCTGTGATGGATATCACATCCCTTAAAGATGGTGTGGTGAATATCTCGATCCTTCTGTATTTCTAGAGAACTCATTCTGTGCTAGTGGTGCTCCTAGATAATTCTGAGCGCCCTGCACATGAGTAGGTTTTTGGGAAGGCTTGAGCCTTTTCAATGTGAAGAAATTCTAATGGCATCCTTGCTTGTATCCAACTATATTATGAATGCATAAATAGAGACCTCACTCCCAACTAAAATACAAGCAATTCTCTGAGAAATGTTTTGAAAATGCGTAGAGTACCTTCTTGGGCTTCAATGAGCATTCCCAGTTAGCCCAGCTCCACTGCAACATAAATCTTTAGCACAGCTTATAGCAGCAGTGTCCTGTTATCATTATTTTTCTAGTTACCTGTGATCCAGTGGCCTGTAATTTATGCAACTTCTTTTATTACAGCTAAAGAGCCATGCACTTATCTATGTATTTATTTTGTAATGTTGCTGTGAGGCTCAAAAGCAGCTTCCTTTTATTTTGGAATGAGAATATATGCAGGGATTTCAGCTGGGAGCCCATTGAACATTGCTAGTCAAACAAAATGTGAAACAATAAATGGGCAAGTTTGCCTACCAACAATAACAAATGCTTTAAGAGATGTATAAAAGGCAAGTATCTGTAAATGGGTTTTTAACTTCCCTGGGATGTTGAAGTGGATGGAGTAGCTGACTTTCAGAGGTGGTAGGAAGGTGAAGTGGAAGAATGTGGCTAAGAACTGGCCATTGGAGAGTTTAGTGAGAACAGCCTGGTAGAGACAGGATAAGAAGTGCGGATGGAGGGGGTGTGGCATGGGAGGCATAAGAAGTAGGGATGGGAGAGTACAGCAGCATTTGGAAAGAGGCTTGGGATTACAAAGGTTTCTTTGTTTCCATCTTCCTTCTTTTCTTTCTTCTCCCTTTTTTCTCTCTGTATCCCTCCATCATTTCAGTCATGTCTGAAACAAAAATGAACAGGTTTCTTCAGGGTTAACAATGCGAAGACTTTGCAGAGGTCAGATAAGAGTGGCTAGAAAAAACGAGTAAGGTAAGCAAAATGGGAGCAAGAAGAGCATTTGTTTGTGAGAAGGAAAAGTGTTGAAGTGGATGGAGTGGGAGAAGAGTAAGGTTGGGCGCATCTTAGAGAAGGGATGAGTTAGAACACTAAACAGCTCCCAAAATAACAACTTGACCATCCCTTTTGTGTGCAGATTCAAAAGACTATTTTTGCCTTTTCATTTTTATGAATTGATACAAATTGGCAAGTAAAAATGTTCCAGATCTCAGTCCTAAGATGGAAGTAATAAAGCTTCTCTTACTTTTCTCAGCCCAGCAACCCGAAGGTTGCAGAGAAGTACTTCACACTATTAGTAACACTGTGAAACTGTATTTGAAATTCACAGGGCTGGACATCTTGAAGCACTTGTTGAGATGGGGGTCAAAGCATGAGAACTTTGGCTCCCTGTGTAGGAGATCACAACTCCTTTTTTACTCAGTGTAAGACCAAGCCAACAGCTGTACAAACACCTGCAAAGTCTGATTTGATCTTAATGGAAGAGGGTCTTTGGTTGTAGTGTTTATTTTGTGCTTTGAGCCTGGCTCTTGTAGATTTCCATTAAAATTTCTCATCAGGTTTCAGGGTAAAATCTCTAACCTAATGAGACGTTTTAGGTTGTTTTGCTTTATATGACATGGAATGTACTGACTTGTAACATTAAAAAAATAACTATGAGATAGAGGTATTACTGTAAGTTTCCAGTCTAAGATTAAGTAGCAGGGACAGAGACAAGAGCGAAGTTCCAATCTTACGGTGATCAGTTCTGTTTTAATATTGGAAACAGTTGCCAGGATTATATAACCTAAAATTTCTTATTTGTTTTAATAGCTAGATTAAAAAAAATGTGTTCAGATTAGAGTTACATTAGTGATTTCAATGATTCTTTTTTTTTGTTCAAGTTAGACCTGACCATTACCATAGGGTATTTTTTGTCTTTTGCTTTTATGGTGCTAGTAAAACAATTAAGACAGACATCCGATCCAAAGTCTGGTTTAATAAGTAGTTTGGGTTTCACATTCATTAATAATTTTGACTATAAAAGGCATTTTATTGCACTGTTCATCAGCCTTTTATTGAACTTGAATCACTACCTAATACGTAAGGCATCATTAGATGTTACTAAAGTATACTTTTTGGCTTTTGGCTTGGAAGCTCAAATATAAACAGGTAATGAACCCCAGGCACTCCAGAGTTGTTGTAGGGTACATACCCCAATGAAACTAAACATGTAACAGGAGGTTTTCTGTAAGTCTGGGTATATGCAATGCAATCTTATGGTGCACCAGAAGATATTACTTGCAAGCAAAATGCTCCTTTTAGCATCTTGCATGCCATTGAGCACTGCATGCAGTTTCCAGTGGCACAAACAAAATCATTATAATGTGAAAAAAAAATCATGACATACCAAGCTCACAAAGGAAATAACAGATCACAATTAAATTGCATTGGCCGAACAGTATGTGGAAGATAGTGTCGTGTCACTCCGCTTTTTTTATTGCAGTGCACCAGAATTCATGGTCTTTGTAGAACTGTGCTATCTTAAGTTGTTAATTTTTTTTTTTTTTGCTTTAACAGTTCAAGGATAATTGCCTGCATCTGATGTTTTGCATCTTATGTTTCTCAAGGGTCGGTCCCAAGGCTGGTGACGGGGTTATGGGAATGATTTGAAGAGGCGCATTTGTGTCCCATTTTAAATAAAGGGGAAAAAAATAAGGAAGGTGTTTGGCAGGCATTCAACTGAGACACTATGCACAATGTAACTGTTGCTGTGGACACTGGCAGAGACAGTTCATTCAGCAATGAGATGGTGGGCGAGAGTATATTATGAGACAAAAACTCAAGGATGAAAACTGATATTTAAATACAAACCAGCTGGTTTGGGGTGTCTTTTGGGTTTTCTTTTGTGGGGTTTTTTTCCCAAGTAGAGCCACAATTAATTATTCATAATTCTGTTCCCACAGGGATACTTGGTGGGAAGTTCTTGGAAAGAGGTCGCATTAAGAAGCCTGGGCAGGAGCTCTTTAAGAGTGAGCCATCTGAATACTTCAAGGCTCAGAATTTGTTTGTTGGAGCCAGAGTTTGTTTCCATGGTCACAACTTCCTTTTAGTGGATGCTGATGAGTACACTTTCAACTACATGGAGAAGCATGCAAATGAGGTGAAGCAGGCTCCTGTTATTTTCTATTATCTTTAGGAACTGTACCTTATCTATATATTTTTCAGAATTGTTTATACCTAGTTTCTTCACCCAAAGTTCACAGTGCAGTGCCCTCTGTCTAGCAATGGCTTTAGGAGAGGCTAACTAGGGAGTGCCTCCAAGCCTGGCCAATCTTTACCATCCCTTCCCCTTATACTTTCTCAGCATTCACTGATACCCTATTAGCAGTTGTTCAATGGTACATCCCTGTCTATTCCGTCTTGAGACTGTTTACAGACCTCTTCTCCTTGAATTGATCTAACCCTTGTTGAACCTACAGATACTGCCTGCTTCCACAGCTTTCTGTGGCAGCAAGTTGAAAAGTTCAGTGCCTGCTGGGTAAAAAAATATAAGATAAAAGAAGTAAGTATCTTTTACCTGTTTTAAACCAACCTCCCACAGTTTTCAATCTCAGTTCTAGTGTTCTGGGGTTTGGTGAAGATCCCTGTTGACCTTATGTACCACCATAATTTTGTACATCTCAGATGTTCTTCCCCCTCACCCTAATCCTATCCATTTAAGAGTCTCACCCTTTTTAGCTTGTTCTTGCAAGATAAGTGTGAGATGTGGAGACTGAAACAGTGCACAGTACTCGAGATGTGGGCACATCAGATTTGAAGTCTTACTGATAAGGCTATTTTATTCCCCGATTCCATTTTTGGGGTTCATACATATTTATCTGCAAAAATGTTTCCCTTGTAATATTAGAAATTCATATCACATTCAGGAATTAGAGTTTTCAGTTTGTACTGAGTATCACTGTCCTTTGGTTTTGCCTTCAGAGGGGAGAGCAACAACAAATAGAGAGCTGGGATGTGTCTGCTGATGCACACTTTATGCTACCACTCATTACACAAATGGCTGGTAAAGATGCTCTCATTTGTTAAAGCCAGAAATGTTTCCGACAGGAGGAAATTGATTGTCCTATAGCAATTATCACAGAGGTAAAAAAAAGAAAGGATATCAGGATGGAAAGCCACAGAAGAGTTGCAGAGTGTTTTGTGGCATTTGATGTTGGTTTGGTAAGAAATGTGGATTACTATTTCTTTTTGCAATGAAGCTTGTGCTGCAATATTTGAATAAATGTACCCTGGTATACTCGGAAATTCCTGTTGTGTGCAGCTCTGACCCAGTTGCTCTGAGAGCCAGGTCAGGAGCCAAGGCATTTCTGGATCCCAATCCCTCTTCTGAATTGTTTCTTTGTCACAGTGTGATCTTGAATATCAGCCTTGGGACAAGACTGTGCTGTGAGGACTTTTCAGTATTGCATATGCTTCATAGCTTATGGTGAGGCAGCAGCAAGCATTGTGCCTTCAGCAGACCTTCTCCAGAGCTGCCCTTTTGCTTAGGCTTGCTGAGAGTATGCCTAGGGGAAATATCCAGGAGGGTTTGTCAAGGTATGGCCCTCTGCCCACTTGTCCAGACCTTTTGTGGATGGAGATGGAAGAAGGTTCTTAGTGCCAGTTTTAACCGTTCCCTGTCTGCTGGCTCACCGGAGGGAGCAAACCCGCAGGACTCCCAAGACACCAGTAAGGCCTCACGCAGTCTCGGGCACTGCGAGTCTTGATGCCATTGTGCTGCTGAGGCAGAGGTAGATGCAACCTGACCTTGTGCTGCCTTTGGGCCACACGTGCTGTTCTCACTCAAATGAAAATAGCAGAACAGCACAATTTCTTTGTAAATTGATGTGTAGTTAGCACCACCTGCCTTCCCTGGAATAATGAGGAAGGTCTGCAAAGTGCTTGTTGATGTAAAATGCTGCAACTGCTAAATGCTTTAAGCAGTAAAATACAAAGCTATATACGTTATGCTTTCTTACTGCTGGACTGTTTCTCCTCCTAGTAGAATCAAAGCCAAAGCTATTCTCCAAAATGCAGAGCACATCATTAGATTGTAAATGTTCTTTGGAACTGCTGTTTGCATTGATTATCTTGGATCAAAGAGGAGAGATCTTAGTTTTCCAGACTGAATGATTGCATATTATCAAAATAAACTGCAAAATGGGAAGAAGCAACAGTAAAATTACTTCATTAAAGTAAAATTTGAAACATTCTTTGCACAGCTAAGATGTTAAACCAACAGGTAGAAAAAAAAGTTTATTCTTCCAATCATAGATACTTTCTTCACATCATTTGAATAGAGCTCCAGAAGTAAGAACACACCTCATTTACCTCAGTTCATCAGAGGATTATGTACTCAAATCACAAGAACTTCAGGAACTATCAGAAAAGAGCAGAGCTGGAAGATGGTTTGAAGAAGGGCCAAGAAGGCCAATGGCATCCTGGGGTGCATTAGAAGGGGGGTGGTTAGTAGGTCGAGAGAGGTTCTCCTCCCCCTCTATTCTGCCTTAGTGAGGCCACACCTGGAGTATTGTGTCCAGTTCTGGGCCCCACAATTCAAGAAGGACATGGAACTGCTTGAGAGAGTCCAGCGCAGAGCCACTAAGATGATTAAGGGAGTGGAACATCTCCCTTATGAGGAGAGGCTGAGGGAGCTGGGTCTCTTTAGCTTGGAGAAAAGGAGACTGAGGGGTGACCTCATCCATGTTTACAAATATGTAAAGGGTGAGTGTCAGGACGATGGAGCAAAGCTTTTTACAGTAATGACCAATGATAGGACAAGGGGCAATGGTTGCAAACTGGAGCATAGGAGGTTCCATGTGAATATAAGGAGAAACTTTTTCATTGTGGGAGTGACGGAGCACTGGAACAGGCTGCCCAGAGAGGTTGTGGAGGCTCCTTCACTGGAGACATTCAAACCCCGCCTGGATGCGTTCCTGTGTGATGTACTCTAGGTGACCCTGCTCTGGCAGGGGGGTTGGACTAGATGATCTTTCGAGGTCCCTTCCAACCCTAGAATTCTGTGATTCTGTGAAACAATTTTAAGATGACTATTTGTCAGTTATTTCTAAAATTGGAACATAAATAGTTTTCCTTCTGAATAAACAGAAGTTTCCTTTCAGCAGATCCACATCAGTACGTTTTCTGAAAACTGATGAAAAAAATTCAGATTGAATGTTTTTCTTCTGGAAAATGCCATTTCAACCACACTTCTATAGGTATATGTTGATTTAGGTGAAATTTTTCTTGGATAATCATAGTGCAGGTGGGAATTGATTTAGCTGTTGTGGAAACATTTGTTTGACACCATATGAGGTATTTGTAAAGTTTTAATTTCCTGTTTCAAAATTCTTTTCCAATTTGAGGAAAAAACACGTATTTAGAAAGTGTAAATTTGCTTTCAAAACAGAACGTGTGTTGGGTACTGTCCTACTGGTGTTATCCAGGTATGAGAAGGAGTCTTTCAAAAAAGGCAGTACTGTGCCTCCTTGGAAATTAATTCGTCATCTCTGAAACAGTCTCAATTGTTTAAACTTTGTAGTCTTCTGCAGCACAAACATAGAGGTTGATTTTACTTCCATTGAATTCATCATAATAATCTCTGACTTAAACAAGACAATAAAACAAAACTAGATAGTGACTACTGGCATGTCATCAATAAGACGAGAAGGGGAAAAGCAGGTAAAGACCTATTGCCATCCTGCTTGAATACTCGACATCTGTGAGGTGTTTGGAATATGTAGTTTAGAAAAAAAGATGTAAAAATAACTGCTTTGATAATGTAGAGAAGACAGGTTTTTAAATAGACAGAACACTTTGTCCATCTTTAAATACTGAGCTGATTGATTCCTTCTGCCCGGTCTTTTCTCAGTCTGTGTTCCTTGCTTTTTCAGCAAAAAGCTGTGTCCTTATGGCTCAAACAATAACAGCTCGGGGAGGAGATTGAAAAAGTTACTGTGTCTAAAACTCTGTGATTGCTGGTCCAGCTGGTCCACATCACTGCATTGCACGGCATTGCATGCCAGGGTTTTGCCTGGAGCAGTTTTGACATATGCAGCAACTTTTTTCTCTAAATCTGATCACGTTACCTGCAACCACTGATATGTTTCTTAAACTTGTATCACTTTATACTGTTCTAGCAGTGTCATAAGGACTTTAAATACCCTTTTCTAGATCCCTTTGAATGCTGTAGACAGACCAGTGTAACTGAGAGTGAGACCAAATCTCTGTTGTGATTAGGTTGTTAATACCAGTCATACCAAATTTCAAATAATTGCTCATTAAAACAATGTTGCTTACTGGAAGAAATGGAAGAAAACTACTTTTGGACAGTTCAGTGTGCTTTGTAAGTTAGGTAGGGCATGACAGATATAAGGTCATATCAGACGTTCATGCTTGAACTCTATTTAATGACTAAATATGTAGATGTTTTATGCTAAAAATAAGTATAACAAATAAACCTTTGGTAGAGCTCTAATACAACAGGCTGAATATAGGGTGGAAGCTTAAGTGCTTCAGTTCTGTTTATCTAAATTTAATGGCTTATATTCAGACAAAACAAGCATTCTTCTTACACAAAAAATTGGTTCCTAACAGATTTCCAGTTTGCTAATTCTGAGTAAGTAAAACAGCATCCTCAGTCTAATGTGAAAGAATATCTGTTCAACAATTCATTGGAGCTGGCAGTGAAAGGATTAGTTTTAACATGGTGAATTTTATTAATTGAGAATGAAGTGGACCAAGTTATTAGAACCATACTTTAAATGTTTCTGCTTTAACAAATTAATGTTTGAAGCAAAAGTGGATGTCTTTTTATGTAGCTGGAATAAGCTTTTAGAGAGTGCATGATCTGATGATTTGTGCTTAATGTTTTATATCCTCAGTAGGAGGCATTTTTTTTCACTAGAAAGCTTTACTCCAAACTTAACACAGTGCTGATTTATGCATTTGAAGTGAGCCAAGGAAGAAACTAGTAATACTTAGCAGTTCAACATAGCCCAGAATCTTGACAACTCTTGCTGGTACATGCATATTTGGTTGCATAGTGCCTTTCTCTCTAATCTATGTCTTGCTTTCCTTTGTTAAGTTCCCTATGGCTGATATTGGTTTCATCCTCAAGAAACTGAAAGACATAGCTGAACCTCGTTCACGAGAAATCAGACAGGTGTTTGCAGCCACTGACCCCGAGCATACCAAGGTGATCGAGTATGACCCTTTCAGGTAAGACACTGGGATTTGTTTTTAGTATTGAATGAAGGCACATTCCCAAAAAATGTATAGAGCATGACTCTTTCTTGATGCTTTCTGCATGTGTTAGCTGACAAATGGGATACATTTGTTTTGCATTTACTTGGAGACTATATGTGAAAAATAAAGTGAATCCATGCCCCAGAAAAAGAGAGGAATGTAGTAGTTTCAAGTAAGCTAAAAAACACAACTAAAATCTGTCTACTTTTTTGGAGTTGGCATAGGGTGTTGTGTAGAAGGGCAAGTCAGAAGCAGTACATACACTGAAGGATAAAGAAAAGTCTATCCTGAGGGAATCAAACAAATTGATCAGTAGGTTTGAAATTCAAAAAGGAAGGTTTGAGTAGACCTCCTGAAAATGGTGTTATTTGGTTTTGAATCATTGATGAAGATAGTCTTTGCAGAACCACAGTGTATTGAAATTAAAGGATGCTGTGATAAGCACCTTTAAAAAAGGCTGGAAAGCAGTAGTGAGAGCAACGATTAATGCTTGGATAGCAATTTCAGCAGAGATAGGTGAGTAGATACCTGGATTCTGGCAATGATCCAGGTATGGCAATGGGCAGATATATAGATACTTGAAAAAGGAAATCATGTTCAAATGCAAGCTGATTTCAGTTTGTCCCACAGCCAGAATACTTGAGCATACTTGAACTGTGTTGGGTACTGGTGAAGTTAATGATGTGGAACAGAGGAGGAGATTTTACCTAGAAGCATTTTGGTTTTCACAGTGGTAACATACTGCGTATTTAGGAACTGTCATCATAACTAAAGCATCTACGTAGATGTAACTTTGTGGAATGTCATCCCTATAAGAATGTTAACCAATGAAGAAGCTGATTCTGAAATATCTCAGAAGATATATAGATCAGCCAGCAATTCAAAGTGAAAGTAGTGATAAATGGAAACAAGCTGGTATTCAGAAATGAAAATTAAGTGCTATAGAGGTAGGATTCAGACTGAGAGGCCACAGTTACTGGCGATTTTTGGTAAAAGTATTTCTAGACTCAGATGTTTTACTTGGCAGAATCAAGATTCTGAATTGTTAACTGGATTAAGAAGGGCAATGTTATAACTAGAGTAAGAGTGGAGAAAATGGAAAGTTAATGTATATCTGGAGAAGCTTTATAGCACTTGGGAAAGGGTTTTAATTTATATACACAATAACTGTTTAAAATAATTGTGGTTTTGGTTGAAATTATGAAATTATCATCTGCAAAACTTTGTCTTCTTATATGCACTAAGAGCAGGTCAATGTTTCGGAACATTTGCATGATGATGTCGGTGGAGCACACTTTTAGAAGAGATGATCGTGCTTTTAAACAGCAGGAAAATATTTTTATTTTATCAAGAAGTGGTTCAGTTGAGAGTAAATTTAATCACGGTCATACTCGGTGCATCTGTGAACTGGCCAAGTGTTTAATTTAGCCTAGTGCTGCTCTGTGGCATGGAGTAAGATATGTCTAGTTATATGGTACTGAGGCACTTGGTTTCAGCAACAAAAATGCAGTAGCCCTCTGCAGGAGCAAGAGAGAACTCCATGTAATACTGTTTGGCCTCAGTGCTCACCTGGGCCTGTCTGAGCACCTGCAGTGATCTGCATCCTCCTGTGGTGGTACTGCAGGAGGTCTAACGAAGTATTCACACTGCCAGAGGAAGAATTTGCCTCTAAGGAATATTTAACTGTTGTGCTTTATAGTGATAGTAGATCTTGTTTCTGTTCATTCATATTATATGCAGTAATTTAAAAGCTCACTTCTTTTTATTATCCACGTATCTTATTTTAGAATGGAAGAAACATTTTTAATAATGAATACAAGAGCACTTCTTCGCATCTATGAAAAATTGAAGATATTTTTCTGTGAATAGAATATGTATTTTTCTTTCAGTTTTGTGATTTCTTGTGTAGATCTGTTTATTTTTAATCTGTCATGACATTTAATGATTTATAACTTAACTGCAAATGATTATTTTTAGTACAGGCAATTACCTATGTGACAGCTTCAACCAGCATGATAATCCTCTTTTCTTTACTTAAATACAGCTAAAGCTTTACTGTGCTCTGAATTTGGTTGTTAAATTTTCTTCCTTTCTACCTATGCAAATTTATATGAGCTGCACACCTCTAAGTGTGATGTCGTGAAGCAGAATTGTAATTATACAATTTACTTTTACTTACTATTTCAGAACCCAAATCTACGGCGCATCATCCAGAAAATAAATACATGGCGTATACTGAAGCTAACACATAAACTATCATTAAATTATTGAAAGCTTTGTTAAAAAGAGAAGAAAAAAAATAACTAAAACTTAGTTGCCTGTGCATCACATGGTCCTGTCCAAACTGCTTTTTCTAATAAGCAACTGGTGAGACTGTTCAATGTGGGTTTAGCAAAGATGCCTATCTTCAATTCAGCTTGAGAAACAGCTCTCTCAAGCAGTTAATTATTATTCCTTCTTTGTCTACCAAATTCAGATTGCAATCTGTCTTATTCTTCTAGAACAACAACAACAAAAAAAGTAAACCGAAGGATAATTATGCTGTGGGAACAGTGTTGCAGCTTGTTTCTTTTTGTCAGGAAGAGTTTAGATATAATTCTTTTTGTGATTCTTGGGTCTCACTCATTAGTCCCAAGCAATCACTAGAATATTGCTAATTCCCAAATGAGACAGTAATTTTATCAGTGACTTGATTGTCACTGACTGGCTTGAGAAAATAAAAGACCTTTAAAATCCTGACACTGGAAAAATCTATGCCACGTGTGAAAGTCCAGTCTATGGAAATAATCAGATGGATGATATTATCTACATGCCTTCAGATTCTCCAGCCCAAGCACTTAGAATGCCAGGCTTATCAGGCAGTATTGTCTTCTTCTTTGTGTTTGCAGTAATAATACTGCAGGCTACACGAAAGATGCTCCAGTTTTGACTGGATCTCTGAATACTGCTACAATATAAATAATAATATTCAGTAAATGGAATAATAATACTGACAAGATAATGATAATATTAATAGATTGACCAAGTTTTGGTCACTGAGTTTGCATAATCTCAAATAAAGTTTGCTACCATCACAACTTGTCTTCTCCTTATAGTTATCAAATTTAAGTGGATACGTTCTTTAAAGATCTAAATACATAATTTTAATCCTTCCCCCACCCCCAAAATTTAGTCCTTATTAACTGTTTTTAACTCCTTTACTTAAAACTAATGTAGGCTGTTGTTTTTGTGAACAGAAATTTGATAGTCAGTATTACTGATGGAGCATTTTCAGAACATGAGATTATGACTCTTGGGCGCTATTACGGTGTGAGAGAAGAATACGAATTGGACCTCCACTTCCTTCTTGCAGTGGCTCAAGAACAACTGAAGAAAAATAGCTTTGAGAATTTTGAACAATTGACTGCGGTGCTTATATACAATGACCGTGAAAAGTAAGTTTCCTCTATCCTAAGCTGTAATTTGGTTAACTCTCCTGGTAAACTTACCTACTTTCTGTTTGTGGCTGAGCAAATGATATGTTGCAACTAAAGACTATTATTTGTAACATTAAGCCTTTCTCAGCACTTGACAGTAGACAAGAAAAGGATAGCCTTTTGTCTCTTTTTCATTTTGTTTGTGGGCTTTTTATTATAGCTACTGTACTGAACATTCTGTGGCATAATCAGCTGTCTGCTCACAGGTAAAACACAGTATTTTAAATGAAAGAGAAAAAATAGTGATCTAAGGGAAAAATAAAGGATTTGTAGCTGATTCTTTATATGACACATTTGCCCTTTTTGTTCTCTGATGTCACAAATGAAGAATCACAAAGAATCACTAAGGACCTCAATGTGGGGGTGACAGGTCACCACATGCGCTTGATGTTTCTTGGCTTTATAATAGCTAGATTTCATAAAACCTTGTTTTCTTTACCTCTACCTTGATATTCCTTACATTGCTCTATTCACACTGACACTCAAAGTAAATCTGGAAAACATCTAATGTACACTCCTCTCCCTCTCTTTCTATTTGTGTAGATGTGGAGTGCTGCCCCACGAGACATGCAGGACTATTTGCAAGTCGTTTAAGCTGCCACTGGCTGATGAAGATCTGCAAGCTTTACTGACCATGTAAGTTAAGGGCAGTTAGTATGACCTGCATGCAACAATGCAAGTCAATGATAAATATCTACTTCTTAATAATCTGTCATTTATAAAACATTAATCATTTCATGATACTGATTTTCTCCCTATACACATGTGGACTTTCCTATTTATAGAATATTTATAATATAGAATATTTATAATCAACTAAGGTGCATCCATCTTAGAAACTTCTCTTAATTTTGTCTGGTGTGGTAGATCACCTGGGTTTTGCTAGAATTCTGTGGAATTAGTCTTAAGGGAATCAGCTACTGATACTTACTATTATCAATGAGATTCACTGTTTTGCATTAGTTGTTCCTGTGTGTATGTAAGATAAAAATGATAATCTTATGAAAGCACATTACGTGTATTTTCAGAAACATACCAAGGTGAATACAATGAAATGTCCTTGAATCAAGTAGACAGCATCAGTACCAAATAAAAGTGGTTTGCTACTTCTATTAATCTCACCTGAAACAGATTTTATTGTCATTTTTAAAAATGAAAAGGAGTGTTGGCATGATTTTGGTATTTTTTTCCATTGCACATTTCATTGTTTTGAGAAAAATTTCTTGGCTAGCTATATTAATGGGAATAGAAGTGAAAAGAACTACTATTCAGTGCACTTGTATTAAAGGCTAAAGTTCAGAGTAACCTATGGTATTTTGAACATTCATGTCATGTTGAGTTTGATTTTCATGGCCAGATTTTCTTGTAATAGGTTTAAATGCATGCACGCTGGTCTCTTCTTTGCCTTGTGGGAAATCCTTAAGTGTTTTGTCAGACCCTTGATACTGTGTAAAAAGCAGGAGCAGATCTTGTCTTCTGTCATGTTTAGATGCTTTCAGGTAGATATGCTTCTTGATTTCAGGAGGAACTTCAAACTAAGCATCTGAAAGGCACTTTCAGGAAGAAATGTGGAATCCATTTTAATAAAGCATCTTCATACTGTAAACAAGAGTTTCTACTCAAATCTGTATCAACAAGACTGCTTCAAGAAGCCTAAGGGGCTGTTTTTCACAAAGCCCCCATCTCCAGACCGAAAACTTTCAGAATAGTACCCTGCAGTAGCCAGATAGACGCCTTAGCAATTTGTTTGCCATTCATCACTTCTGACAGTTAGGTTACAAGCATTAGTCATCAGAAGCATGTCTGAATTTTGACATTAATCTAAAACTAATTTTTAAGAACTCCCACTAAGCTGCTCAACACAAAAAGTGTTTGAGGACAATTGACATCCTGTACTAGACAAGGGGTTCTCATAGTTTCCACTTCGTAAAGACTGAAACTGAATAGATGCACAGAGAAGGGACTAGAGGTTTTACTTTATGTACTAACCCAATTCTGATGAAAAACAGACAAGACTGACACATTGTATGCTTCAGAGATGCATTTATTATTTGTGAATTTATACCAGGGAAGCCTTTCTTGAGATGAACCTCTTCTCTCCTGAAGAGTCTCAGTGTAGGCAGTTACGAGAGAAAGCCCAATACACTATAATAAAAATTAGAGGTAAGTTTAGAAGACGTGGAGGAGATTAAGAGTTGGATATCACCCAGCTTTAGGCACATACACATGACAGCTGAATTTGGATTCAGCCACCATAGGTTCTTTCTGTAGGTGATGGAGAAGGGGAGAGTTATCTCTTCAGCCTATATAAGAGCTGGATTTCTAAATTACCATCCATTTCCCTTCGTTTCTAAAGGGTCTGTGGCCAGCCTGTATTGCAGATTTCTGTATGAGAAAGGGAAATGGTGTGAAACTGGGCTTCAGAAATCAGTGTGAGAGTACTTCATATGATAGTACTATGTGTACTGCCAGTTCTAAGTTACAATATCAGCTGCTTTGAAAGATGGCAGTTCATGTGGTAAGTCACTGCACTGCAGATAAAAACTAAGGTTGTCACATTCTTAATAATGTGTGCAGTTGGCACTGTTTGGTAATTTTATTGTTTCATGACAGTGCAGAGTCACAGAAAGATTTTTTTGAAGTCTGTTTAATAGGAATTAATTTCCAGTTATCTGGAAATCAAAGAGTAGAGTTGGCAGAATGAGATTTAGACTTTTCTCTTCCTTTCCTCTTGCTTCCTGTGGTTTTCTGCAAGACTGAAGAATCATGAAACAGGCTGGTTTATTGTTAGTGAAGAACAATCTCTCTCCTGGGGAGTTTGCAATTCAGTGTGGGCAAACTTTGTCAACAATATTCATTCCCTATGTTTTTTCGGGTGGGGAAGCATGTAATTTTGTGTCCATTGATGTTTGTGTCCATTGAAGTTTCAGAGGCAAGTAGTGGTGGTGTTCCTACTGTATATATCTGTATTCATGAAGGAAGAAAATGGTACAATAAAAGTTGTTGGATATATACATCCGTATATATAGCTAATGCACTAGCTGGACCTTATTCAGCTATAAAACGATGCTATCAATGATCAGATAATAGGTGAAGACTGAAGCTATAGGTTTATTCAGCTTTGTTATCTGAGATTAGGTGGCAAAGACTTTCCGTAGGACTTAATGGTTTAAAGTATTTATTATTTACATTTGTAAATTATACTGAAATGATCTGTCACTTATTGAAAACGTGGGATGGAACTAGAAGTTACTGCCTAATTTTGTGTTCACCTCCAGATGACCTGAGACTTTGTTTACTGACCCAAAGACTATTCAGTTTCCACAGAGTGTAGGGAGAATTAGCACAAAGATTGAGGTTTCTTAAGACCCTTTCAAATTGTCTGTCTGATTGTGGGATAGTGCAATAGTAGGATTTAGGTACCCAGAAATGTGCCCATTTTTTCAATTTGCCTGAGGTGGCTTATTAAAAAGTATTTCCTTTCTCCATCAGCATTTTCTCACTTAGTTTTTTTAATCACATGGCAATGCAGACTTTTAATCACAATATATTAAGCAATGCAGATGGTACACAATTGTTTCTGCCAGAAGACTGCAGTAGTCATTATAAGCATTTCTTTAAATTTATGCAGACATAATGAACAATCATAGTTCGTTTAATAAATAAATGTTGCTAAAGTGCTTAAGTAATAAATTTAGGGGTGTTTTTTCTGTTATTTTTATTTACTGCAATGCTGAATGTATGCTAACAAGGACTTAAAAAGATGCAGTCTTTCCCCAGAGGGTATATAAACAGCTGCCAGATAAGGAAAATAAAAATGGAGGGAAGAAAGAATGGGTGACAAGTTTACAAGTACTGCATATTGATTGTTATGCGTTAGTTTACTTCTTAGGCGTTTGTCCCTATTTTTTAAGATATGTCTTAATTTTTGTTAAAAGTGACTGTGTAGTTCTTCACCTCTCCACAGTACCAGGATGAGTCTGTTGGACTCTGGAGGGGGGCTTGCGATTTTGGAAAAGTTAATCCCTAGTGTCTCAGGTAGCAGTGGCTGATGGCAATGGGTCTCCTACAAGGTCATCATAGAATCATAGAATG
>VZRW01009617.1:1343-11345 GCA_013398125.1 Aegotheles bennettii
TGTCCCTGTCCCCTTGTCCCCACCCCTGAGGGGACACCACCCTGTCCCCATGTCCCCAAGAGCCACCCTTCCACTCCCCAACGTCCTTGACCACCCCGAGAGGACCCAAACTTGTCCCCACACCCCCCTGGGGACAGCGATGTCCCCGAGCTGGCAGTGCCATTGTCCCCATCCCCCAGGAGAGGACCTTGGGGACAAAGTTGGGGACCTCCTTGTCCCTCTGCAGGTCCTGGGGGTGCTCCTCAGCCTTGGCCTCTTCGCCGTCCTCATCGCTGCCACCATCGTGGTCCTGGTGCGGCGGCTGCGCCTTAAGAGTGAGTGACACCACCTTGGTGGCCTTGGGGACAGTTGACCCGTGGTGTCCCCTCTGGTGACGTGTCCGTGGTGACCTGTCCTCGTGGTCCTCTCCAGAAATGCCCACCCAAGGGACACCCAAGTATCGCTTCCGCAAGCGGGACAAGATGCTCTTCTACGGCCGCAAGATCATGCGCAAGGTGACCCTTTGGGGACCACGAGGTGACAACTGGGGGTGGCTTGGAGGTGTCACCATCAAGTGACGTCCCCCGGTGTCCCCAGGTATCCCAGTCCACCTCCTCCCTGGTGGACACCACCATCTCCAGCGCCTCGAGACCCCGCATGAAGAAGAAGCTCAAGATGCTCAACATCGCCAAGAAGTGAGGAGCCACCAGGGCCACCACCAGGGCCACCACCAGGGCCACCAGGGCTGGGGGGTGGAGGTGGCTGTGTCCTCGATGTCACCTCCTTGTCCCCAAGGTTCCTGCGCATCCCCAAGGAGCTGCCCACGCTGCAGCTGAAGGAGCCACCCCCTTCCCTGCTGGAAGCCGACCTGACCGAATTCGACGTGGCCAATTCCCACCTCCCCTCCGAGGTCCTCTACATGCTCAAAAATGTCAGGTGAGACTCAGGAGCCATCTCAGGGGGGTTCAGGAGCCATCTCCAAGGGTCGGAAGCCATCTCAGAGGGTTCAGGAGCCATCTCCAAGGGTCGGAAGCCATCTCAGAGGGTTCAGGAGCCATCTCCAAGGGTCGGAAGCCATCTCAGAGGGTTCAGGAGCCATCTCCAAGGGTCGGAAGCCATCTCAGAGGGTTCAGGAGCCATCTCCAAGGGTCGGAAGCCATCTCAGAGGGTTCAGGAGCCATCTCCAAGGGTCGGAAGCCATCTCAGAGGGTTCAGGAGCCATCTCCAAGGGTCGGAAGCCATCTCAGAGGGTTCAGGAGCCATCTCCAAGGGTCGGAAGCCATCTCAGAGGGTTCAGGAGCCATCTCCAAGGGTCGGAAGCCATCTCAGAGGGTTCAGGAGCCATCTCCAAGGGTCGGAAGCCATCTCAGAGGGTTCAGGAGCCATCTCCAAGGGTCGGAAGCCATCTCAGAGGGTTCAGGAGCCATCTCCAAGGGTCGGAAGCCATCTCAGAGGGTTCAGGAGCCATCTCCAAGGGTCGGAAGCCATCTCAGAGGGTTCAGGAGCCATCTCCAAGGGTCGGAAGCCATCTCAGAGGGTTCAGGAGCCATCTCCAAGGGTCGGAAGCCATCTCAGAGGGTTCAGGAGCCATCTCCAAGGGTCGGAAGCCATCTCAGAGGGTTCAGGAGCCATCTCCAAGGGTCGGAAGCCATCTCAGAGGGTTCAGGAGCCATCTCCAAGGGTCGGAAGCCATCTCAGAGGGTTCAGGAGCCATCTCCAAGGGTCGGAAGCCATCTCAGAGGGTTCAGGAGCCATCTCCAAGGGTCGGAAGCCATCTCAGAGGGTTCAGGAGCCATCTCCAAGGGTCGGAAGCCATCTCAGAGGGTTCAGGAGCCATCTCCAAGGGTCGGAAGCCATCTCAGAGGGTTCAGGAGCCATCTCCAAGGGTCGGAAGCCATCTCAGAGGGTTTAGGAGCCATCTCTGGCGGTCAGGAGCCATCTCAGGGGGTTCAGGAGCCATCTCTGGTGGTCAGGAACCATCTCCAAGGGTCAGGAACCATCTCAGAGGGTTCAGGAGCCACCTCAGAGGGTTCAGGAGCCACCTCTAGGGGTTCAGGAGCCATCTCAGAGGGTTTAGGAGCCATCTCGGAGGGTTCAGGAGCCACCTCTGGTGGTCAGAAGCCATCTCTGGTGGTCAGGAGCCACCTCTAGGGGTTTGGGAGCTACCTCAGGGGGTTCAGCATCCATCCCCGAGGCTCAGGATCAGCCTGGAGGAGCAGGACAGGTCCAGGTGGACCCGGTGTCACTCGTTGTCCCCATCCTTTTGCCCGTAGGGTGCTGGGCCACTTTGAGAAGCCGCTGTTCCTGGAGCTCTGCAAGCACATGGTCTTCCAGCAGTGCCAACAAGGGGACTACGTCTTCAGACCTGGCCAACCCGACACCAGCATCTACGTCCTCCAGGATGGCAAACTGGAGCTCTTCCTCACCGAACCGGTACGGGGACAACCTGGGGGGACCCATGGGGACAACGGAGAGGACCCACGGGACCAACCAAGGGCATGGGAAGATCTCAAGGGCTTTGTGCTCCTCAGGATGGGAAGGAGACGGTGATGAAGGAGGTGTTCCCCGGGGACAGTGTCCACAGTCTGCTCAGCATCCTCGATGTCATCACGGTACGGGCGTCATGGATGTCCCCAAAGCCACCCCAGGATGGACAGGAGTTGTCCTCAAGCTCCCTAAGCCTGGTTGGGGTGGTCCCCAAACCATCCACAGCGTCATCGTGACCATTCCTGAACCTCCTAAGCTTGATCGTGGTTGTCCCTCAGGCCACCAGGCTCATCGTGGCTGTCCCCAAGGTTCTCCAGTCCAACTGTGGCCATCCCCAAACCTCAGCAAGCCCAACCATGGCTGTCCCCAGCCCCACCTGCTGTCCCCCAACCCCTCCAACCCAACCATGGCCATCCTCAAGCCCCACCTGCTGTCCCCCAACCCCTCCAACCCAACCATGGCCATCTCCAAGCCCAACCATGACTGTTCTCAGGCCCAACTGACCAAAAGCCCCAGTGCAGTGCCACCATCAGGTTCCACCAGCCCCCATCTTCCACCATCCTTTATCCATGGGCAGGAGGAACCCTCCCCATCCCAATAAGGCCACCAACACCATGATGTGTCACCTAGGGCCACCAACGACCGTACCGGACCGTGTGTGCCCGGGCAGCAGAAGACTCCACCATCCTACGGCTGCCGGTTGAAGCCTTCTCCGCCGTCTTTGAGAAGTACCCCGAGAGCTTGGTGCGGGTGGTGCAGGTGAGTCCTGGTCAGGAGGACCACGGGAGGGTCCCTTGGGGTGACAGGGGACCCTTGATGACTTCTTGTGTCCCCCTTCTTAGATCATCATGGTGCGTCTGCAGCGCGTCACCTTCTTGGCTTTGCACAACTACCTTGGGTTGACCAATGAGCTCTTCAGCCATGTGAGTTGGAGCTAAATTTGGGGTGGGTCGGGCCAAACTGGGGACCTCCCAGTCTTCCTGATGTCCCCCCCATTGTCACAGGACATGCAACCACTGCGGCTCTTCCCCCAGCCCGGTCACACCGCCCGCACCAGCCCCGTCCGGCACGGCAAGAGGGGCCTCAGCGGCGCTGAGGAGGGTCGGGAACCAGGTAAGAACCAGGATGGAACCCACCAGACCCCATCCCACCACCACCCATGGGCTCGGGGGAGCTCAGGGTGGTCCCATCCTGCAGCCGACCCGCTCAAAACTGGAGGTCTGGAGACCCCCGCGCCGCCGCCGCCGCCGTTGAGCCGTTGCATCTCCATGCCGGTGGACATCTCCGGTGGGTTGGAGGTGGGGTCTTGAGGTCTTCCATGGTTGGGTGTCCCCAACGGGGACATGGGTGACCTCACCCTCACCCATCACAGGCATCCAGAAGGGTCCTCGCTCCGACTTCGACATGGCCTACGAGCGCGGCCGCATCTCGGTGTCGCTGCAGGAGGACAGCACCGGCGCCTTGGCCGCCTTCTCCAGGGTAAGACCAGACCCAACCACGCCACCTCCACCCAAGTCCTCTCCACCGCCTCGTGGTGGTCCTTGTCACGTCTTGGTGGTCCCCCATCACCTCATGGTGGTCCTTTTCACATCATGGTGGTCCCCCATCACCTCGTGGTGGTCCCGTGTCGTTTTGGTGGTCCTCCATCACCTCGTGGTGATCACCCATGGGTGCTGGAGCTGCCCAGTTTCCCCTCAGTCCGTGTCCCACGAGCCCAAGGAGCGCAAGTCGGTGACGGTTGAGGAGCAACCATCTGGTGTCTACCACTACAACTACTGCGAGGACGAGTCGGCGGCCGGCGATTGTCCCTTCGGACCCTACCAGGGTCGCCAGACCAGCGCCATCTTCGAGGCGGCCAAGCGGGAGTTGGTCAAGCTCATGAAGGTGGAGGTGAGGGCAGAAATGGTGCCAGCACCAGGGGGGGCTTTGTTATGGTCCTCTGATGCATCGTGGTGGGTTCCCATCGCTTTGTGGTGGTCCCCCGTCACGTCGTGGTGGTCTCCCATTGCCTCGTGGTGGTCCTTGTCACGTCATGATGGTCCCCCATCCCCTCGTGGTGGTCCCCCATCCCCTCATGGTGGTCCTTGTCACGTCATGATGGTCCCCCATCCCCTCGTGGTGGTCCCCCATCCCCTCATGGTGGTCCTTGTCACGTCATGATGGTCCCCCATCCCCTCGTGGTGGTCCCCCATCCCCTCATGGTGGTCCTTGTCACGTCATGATGGTCCCCCATCCCCTCGTGGTGGTCCCCCATCCCCTCATGGTGGTCCTTGTCACGTCATGATGGTCCCCCATCCCCTCGTGGTGGTCCCCCATCCCCTCATGGTGGTCCTTGTCACGTCATGATGGTCCCCCATCCCCTCGTGGTGGTCCCCCATCCCCTCATGGTGGTCCTTGTCACGTCATGATGGTCCCCCATCCCCTCGTGGTGGTCCCCCATCCCCTCATGGTGGTCCTTGTCACGTCATGATGGTCCCCCATCCCCTCGTGGTGGTCCCCCATCCCCTCATGGTGGTCCTTGTCACGTCATGATGGTCCCCCATCCCCTCGTGGTGGTCCCCCATCCCCTCATGGTGGTCCTTGTCACGTCATGATGGTCCCCCATCCCCTCGTGGTGGTCCCCCATCCCCTCATGGTGGTCCTTGTCACGTCATGATGGTCCCCCATCCCCTCGTGGTGGTCCCCCATCCCCTCATGGTGGTCCTTGTCACGTCATGATGGTCCCCCATCCCCTCGTGGTGGTCCCCCATCCCCTCATGGTGGTCCTTGTCACGTCATGATGGTCCCCCATCCCCTCGTGGTGGTCCCCCATCCCCTCATGGTGGTCCTTGTCACGTCATGATGGTCCCCCATCCCCTCGTGGTGGTCCCCCATCCCCTCATGGTGGTCCTTGTCACGTCATGATGGTCCCCCATCCCCTCGTGGTGGTCCCCCATCACTTCATGGTGGTCTCTCATTGCTTCATCATTGGTCTCCTGTCGCTTTGTGGTGGTCCTTGTCACATCGTGGTGGTCCCCCATCACCTCATGGTGGTCCCCCGTCACTTCATGGTGGTCTCTCATTGCTTCATGACTGGTCCTTCTGGTCTTGTGGTGGTCTTTGTCGCTTTGTGGTGGGTCCCCATTACCTCATGGTGGATCCCCATTGCTTTGTAGTGGTCCCCATGACCACAAGGTGATCCCCCATCTCTTTGGGATGGTCCCCTATGTCCTTGTGGTGGTCTCCATCACTTTATGATAGTCTCTATTGCCTCAGGGTGGTCCCCCATCTCCTCGTGGTGATCCCCCACCACTTTGTAGTGGATTCCTGTCTCCTCGTGGTGGTGCCTATCACGTTGTGGTGATCCCCATCTCCTCATGATGGCCCCCATCTCCTCACGATGGTCCCCATCACCTCATGTGATGCTCTTCTTCCCTTCAGGACCCTTCTCTTCTCAACAACCGTGTCTTGCTCCATCATGCCAAAGCCGGGACGGTCATTGCCCGTCAAGGGGACCAGGTGGGTCTGTGTTTTGGGGACCTCATGTGGCATCTTACTCCTCCCACCCTGTAGTTCCATGGGGTGGAACTCTTCCTACTCCTGCCCTATGGGTGCTGGGGGGCAGGGATGATGCCCAGAACCACCTGGAGGGTACAAAACACCCTGTGAAGAGGACCAGAAGAAAGCCCAAGTTGCCCTGGTGGGACTCTTCATGTCCTTGGTGGCCCCCAACGGTGAGAAGGTGCCACTTTGGCAGGACGTGAGCCTCCACTTTGTGCTGTGGGGCTGCCTGCACGTCTACCAGCGGATGATCGACAAGGCGGAGGACGTCTGCCTCTTCTTGACCCAGCCTGGTGAGATGGTGGGACAGTTGGCCGTGCTCACTGGCGAGCCCCTCATCTTCACCATCAAGGCCAACCGCGACTGCACCTTCCTCAAGATCTCCAAGTCGGACTTCTACGAGTGAGTCCCCGCGCCGGTGGAGAAGGTTTGGGGCAAAGGGTTGTCCTCAAGTTCCCTAAGCCTGGTTGGGGTGGTCCCCAAACCATCCACAGCGTCATCATGACCATTCCTGAACTTCCTAAGCTTGATCGTGGTTGTCCCCCAGGCCACCAGGCTCATCGTGGCTGTCCCCAAGGTTCTCCAGTCCAACCCCAACGGGGTTTCCTGGAGTGAGCACTTAGGGTGACATCTCTTGGGGCCACCACCGTGTCTCCCAACCTCTGTTGACCCATAGGATCATGCGGGAGCAGCCCAGCGTGGTGCTGAACGTCGCCCACACCGTGGCCGCCCGGATGTCGCCCTTCGTGCGCCAGATGGACTTTGCCATCGACTGGATGGCGGTGGAGGCCGGCCGGGCGCTCTACAGGTGGGTACCAATGGATGGGTGCCCACCATGGCTTGGGGAGGTCCAGCTCCATGAGGGGGTTGAGGTCCCACTGGTGGTGTCCCCCAGGCAGGGTGACAAGTCAGATTGCACCTACATCGCGCTCAACGGGCGCCTCCGCTCCGTCATCCAGAAGGGCAGCGGCAAGAAGGAGCTCATCGGGGAGTACGGCCGTGGAGACCTCATCGGCGTGGTGAGGGCGGTGTTGAGGCTACAGGGTGGACACCTTCTACCTCAGGTCAATACATCTTGGCTGGATGTCTTCTTCTCCAGGTGGAAGCCCTCACCCGGCAGCCCCGTGCCACCACAGTCCACGCGGTCCGGGACACGGAGCTGGCCAAGCTGCCTGAGGGCACCTTGAACAACATCAAGAGGAGATACCCCCAGGTACCCCCAGATCTCCACCCTGGGGCCTCTTCCCATGGGTGTCCCCATGTCCCCCTCCACTGGTGGCTGTGACGCTCGTTAAAACCAGCTTAAATTAAGGAATTCATGATGTGATTAGAGCTGTTGGAGAAGGGCTGATGTTCTAAAGGGTTGTCCCTCCCTGAGGTCTCCAAAGATGGATGGTGGTGGCAGTGGCACCCAAAAAAGGCGTGTGGGACACCAGTCTGGGGTGCTAATGAGTCTCCAGCTTGGGAAGCCCTGCCAGGTCTGATGGCCATCCCCGTCCTTGTCCCTGTAGGTTGTCACCCGCCTCATCCACCTCCTGAGCCAGAAGATCCTGGGAAACCTTCAGCAGCTCCGGGGCCCCTTTGCAAGTAGGTCCCAAAGGGATTGAGGCCAACAGGGTGCCCTCCTCAGGGCTGGTGGCCATCATCGGAGCAGCATATGGAAGGTGTCCACCACCCCATCATCTGTGTCCATGCAGGCTCCAGCTTGGGCATGGCCTCCAGCTCGGAGCCCACCAACCCCACCAGTAACCTGTCCACGGTGGCGGTGCTGCCGGTGTGCGACGATGTCCCCACGGCCGCCTTCACGCTGGAGCTCAAGCACGCGCTCAACGCCATTGGTGAGGGCCGGTGCCATGGTGACCACAGCACAGCGGTGGCCATGGTGTGGAGATGATCATGGTGATGGTCCTATGGCACACCAGTGTCCTGGTATGGTGATGATTGCAGCCCCACGGTGTGGAGCTGGCCATGGTGACCACGGCATGGTGGGCACCATGATGTGATGGCTGTCACAGCCCTGTGGCATGACGGTGACCACAGCATGGTGGTGACCATGGCATGGTGGTGACCACAGCATGGTGGTGACCATAGCCCCATGGCATGGTAGCAACCATGGCATGGTGGTGACCATGGCATGGGGTGACCACGGCATGGTGGTGACCACAGCCCCATAGCATGGTGGTCACCATGGCGTGGTGGTCACAGCCTCATGGCATGGTGGTGACCAGAGCCCCGTGGCATAGTGGTGACCATGGTATGGAAATGACCACAGCCCCATGGCGTGATGGTGACCATGGCATGGTGGTGACCACAGCCCCATGTCATGATGATGACCATGGCATGGAAATGACCACAGCCCCATGGCATGATGGTGACCGTGGCATGGTGGTGACCACAGCCCCATGTCATGATGATGACCATGGCATGGAAATGACCACAGCCCCATGGCACAGTGGTGACCACAGCCCCATGGCACGGTGGTGACCATGGCATGGAAATGACCACAGCCCCATGGTGTGATGGTGACCATGGCATGGTGGTGACCGCAGCCCCATGGCACGGTGGTGACCATGGCATGGTGGTGACCACAGCCCCATGGCATGGTGGTGGCTGTGGTTCACTGATGACCATGGCATGGAAATGACCACAGCTCCATGACATGGTGGTGACCATGACATGGTGGTGACCACAGCCCCATAGCACATGGATGACCACTTCTCCACCTCTTCCAGGTCCTACACTGCTCCTCACCAGCGACATCATCCGTGCCCGTCTCGGCTCCTCGGCGCTGGACAGGTAACTCCTGGTGGGAGGACCATGACCGGCGCCCCACCACTGTGCCACCTGCTGACCCCTCCATCTCGGCAGCATCCAGGAGTACCGGCTGTCGGGCTGGTTGGCTCAGCAGGAGGACATCCACCGCATTGTCCTCTACCAAACCGACTGCACCTTGACGCCGTGGACCGTGCGCTGCATCCGCCAGGCCGACTGCATCCTCATCGTGGGCTTGGGCGACCAAGAGCCGGTGTTGGGAGAGGTGAGGTGGGACCAGGGCTTAGGTGGTGGTGGGACACCACCATGCTTGGGTGGCTGATGGTTTCTACAGCTGGAGCAGATGCTGGAGAACACAGCGGTGCGGGCGCTGAAGCAGTTGGTCCTCCTGCACCGCGAGGATGGTCCCAGCCCTTCCCGCACCGTTGAGTGGCTCAACATGCGTAGCTGGTGCTCGGGTCACCTCCACATCAAGTGTCCCCGACGCGTCTTCTCCCGCCGGAGCCCCACCAAACTGGTATGTGGACGTGCCTATGGGTGAGCTTCGGTGGTCCCACCACCATGGTAGTCATCATTGTCCATCCTGTGTGCAGCGGGAGATGTATGAGAAGGTGTTTGAGAAGAACGCCGACCGGCACAGCGACTTCTCCCGCTTGGCGCGGGTCCTCACCGGCAACACCATCGCCCTGGTCCTTGGGGGTGGTGGAGCCAGGTGGGTGCTGAGCAGCCACAGGATGGGTCCTGGTGGGGTGGGGGATGTCCCGATCTCATCCACCTTCCTCTGTCCACCCAGGGGCTGCTCCCACATCGGGGTGATCAAGGCGATGGAGGAGTCGGGGATCCCCATTGACATGGTGGGCGGCACCTCCATCGGTGCCTTCATCGGGGCGCTCTACGCCGAGGAGCGCAGCGCCGTCCGCACCAAGCAGCGGGCGCGCGAGTGGGCCAAGGTGGGCACCATGGCACATCCCCCACCCCAGTGAAGGTCCTCCCTGCCTGTGGCCAGCCCTGCCTGGGCTGTTTCTACAACATCTCCTTCCTCCTTTGCTTCTTCCTCTTTCACCTTCCTCCTTCTTCTTCTTTCTCCTTCACCTTCTCCCCTCTTCCTTCTTCTTTCTCCTGTCCCTTTCCTTCTTCTTTTTAATTCTTCTTTCTCCTCCTCCTCCTTCTCCTCCTCCTCCTTCTCCTCCTCCTTCTCCTCCTCCTTCTTCTCCTCCTTCTCCT
>VZRW01009618.1:0-28990 GCA_013398125.1 Aegotheles bennettii
AAAAAGGTTAGGATGCAGAGTCAGGACAGAAAGAGGGCAGTGCCTCCATTTTAGGAGCCACAAAGCAAAAAAGAAACATCAAACATTAAGCAGAGGATAATACTATTTGTGGCAGCATTTGCAAAATCTGACATGCATACATGGACATGCCATGAAGTCAAATAATATGATAGAACAGTTCAAGTTGAAAGGGACCTACAATATCATCTAGTCCAACTGCAATCACTTTCCTATTCTGCATGTAATCAATTCCTGCTTCAATATATATTTTAGGCCTCAGAGTTTGGAGAAAAATAAATAAAACAGAATATCAAGGTCAGAATTCAGGGCCTTTGGTTGGCAGAATGACCAGTATTAGGCACTGCTAACCACCACAGCTTGTAACGGCAAGCATGTTCTAGTTAAAAAAAACCAAACAAAACAAGATAAAAAACCCTTCTTCTTCACTCTGACCATCCTCCTATACCACAACAGCTTAAGATGCCAATGTCTTGAAAGAGATACAGAAGACTTATAAAAGGTAAAGGGGAAGTCAGACATATGCTATCCTAAGGTGCCCTGGCAAGAGGGAAAGAAAGTTTGAAGGAGAGCAGGGTTAGTTGCAAGACAAGGAGACCAGATTTGGGTGAAGCCTCAAAGCAGGAAAAGGAAGGCAGTGCTCAAGAAAAATGGAAAGGGGAGAAAGGGAGGGGAATTTGGAGCATCTGGCTGTGCAATGAAGTTAGTGTCCAGAAAAGAATGCATCCACAATTTGTTTTATTAACAGTCACGTCTCTTCATCCTTCCCCGATTATTTTCCATAGTTCAGAAGAAGTTGAACTATACAAGGACTTCTAACAAGATATAAAAAAAAAATCCTTCCTTTAGAAAGAACTGCCAAAAACACAAATTTAATTTCTCAGTGTAAATGAAGCCACTACTGCCCTCAATTGGCAGCCATTTTGAGAAATATCTTTCCACAAAACCTGTATCAGCAAATCCATGAAAATGCTCATCAGATTAAATCTATCCTTAAATATGCAGGTGGAAGCAGGAAAAAAGAAAACCTCCACAATGTAACTAACTCTAAGCAGCAAGGTTAAAAAAGTGAAAAAGATTTTGCACCATATTTTCCTGAGCTTTAACTACATATGAAGTCAGAGCAGCTGGCAACAGAAAAGAGTTTGGAAGTTTGGATCACCTTTCCACATATTTCCACAGCTTAAAGTATTTGAATTTCTTTTCAGTTTAACTGTAAGTTTCCAGGATTTAGCACTTCTGTTTTGAAAATAGTCACAACAGCCCTATCATATATTTTGCTCTAAATTATGGTTTCTTCATCTCCACCTTAATCATTTATTGGCAGCATACTGAAGGCATTTGTTGATAATATGCTTTCAGCCAGATCCTGGAAGATATTGAGCACAAGCAGCAAGCTATTTCACAAAGCCATAGCTCCCTTGACACATTGAAGCAGAGGACAATTAGGTTCATCATGCCCATCAGCTTATTTTTGTAATTATGCACATAATCAGAAATATGAGGACATGAACCCCTGGCAGACATAGACAATACTTCAACACCAGTATTTCTTTACCTTGCAACGCTTACACTAGCTTCTTTATACAGAGACTGTCCTCAGTTATCAGGTGGTCTGAACTCCATGAACATAGAATTTACATTTCCATAGGAACTGTTTATTCATAAGGGATTTCAGTGTGTTCTAGAGCTCTCAGTACACAAACTTTCTCTTCTGCTAGGATGCTGTCATCTTTAGTGATACCATAGGCCAGTTCAGCAATGCATACAAAAAAAAAATACAAAACATTAAATAACTCAACTCTACTATCAAAAAAGCTTTAAACAATAGAATCAAGCATCAGCTTCTCCCAGAGCTGGTTTGACAGCCTTATTAAGTATCTGTCCACGAAGCACAAGTCTGCAAATGAGAAATCAAAGTTATTTCTAGAGCCTCTATCAACAGCCTCTGGATGTTAGAACAGTGACGGAACACAAGTACAACGCTGGCAATAGCCCACATCTCTTCCATTGTGTTTCACACTTGCTTGGGATGGAAGAGCATTACTACCGCTGAAACAGCAGTTATGACTACCTTTAGTACTCTATAGTATTACAGCTTTTCATACTATAGTATGTATCTTTCTTCCACTGCAGTAACAAGGCTACTCTTATCCACCACACTTGTTCTCTCCAGGAAAGATAAGAGACTTGCATGCTACAGAATGTCTTGCTTCAACAGAAATGTACAGGTTATTTTTAAAAGACACTAAGGTCATAGGAATGGGTCTTACAGTACGAGTGGAAAGCAGTAAAACTTCAATGCTTGTAAAATCTTCTAGGTGTTAATCCAAGACTAAAATAAACTCTTGAGAATCTTACAATCTTTTAGAGGATTCTCTCATTTTGGGGTCCTCTCTTTTCCAATATCAACCACCTCTCTTCCAACTTCATTTTGAGGGTCTCCCTTTTATACTTTGAAGCCCCTCTTTTCCAATTTTGGGTCACTTCTAAGGACAGAGTATTTATCACCTAAAGATAAGATCCTAAAAGCACTTTAGTAACTACATCATAAGGTGGCACAGAAAATAAAGGGCAAGTTTGATGTTTTCTCAGCAACACAATTTGCCACAAGCACACGCTGCAACATTCTGCACGAGCTATTTTCCTAAGTACTAAAGGCTTCATGCCCAAGTATCTCATATTGCTATAATCCAGCCAAAGAGTGATGAAGGCACAAACAATTGAGGCCAGGTCATCATCTGCCAGGATAGGACTGTTTCCTAGCCAAAGCATTACTCGTGGATGCTGCTATATGGGAGCCTGCAATCAGCCAGGAATCCAAGAATACTACTACACTGGAGGCTGGACTGTCCACATGCAGAGGTGCATCTTCAGCCAAAGGAGACTATTTTATGTAGTGAAACTCTTCATAATGCTATCTTCTGCTCACTAACATCACCTCTTTCTTGCTCTGCTTCAAGCAACTCTTACTTTCCATCACTGTGATCTGATCCCACCAAGTTCTGGACTACTCCATAGGCTTTGCAATGCAGAGAGACCCAACACACTTAACACTGCTGTGTATTGCTGGTTATTAAGTCTATGTGGTCTGAACAGATCCACATTGCTTTGAATTCTTACAAAGAATTTTCTTGTAGGACTTGTCAAATGAGGGAAAAAAAACCCTATGAACAGGTGAAATTTTCCACTATTAGTCAGACAGGAAAGTTTCCTGGCACTTCAGTGCGTTCTTCTGACCCCATCGCATCTAAACCAGCAGAACAATATTAAATATTATAGAGGTAACCAAGAAAGGAATGGATGTCTGTTCTGTATCCAATATCAGAAGGATATCAACTGTCTTGGCCTGAATTCAGATTTACTTTCTCCGTAACACAGGTTCTAACCACAAGTTTTCAAAGTTGGATTTCTCCTGTGTTAACTGAACTCTTTGACCTGCCAGTGGACTTCGGGGGGTGGTGATGGAGGGGAGACAGGCAGAGGATGCATGAGGAATGGTCCCCTATCATAGCACTAATCTGGGTCACTTCTGTGATACGTATTACACAGAGACAATATAGCTCACAGCAGCAAGAGCATAGGGAGCACCTTGTCCTGTCTTGAGGTTATGCACTGCTTGTATTCACTGTCTATTGAACAACTCATGACATCAAAGATACACACTTTCATTAACTTGTTTCCCTGATCTTACTGCACTCCCATTCTCTCAAAGACTCTCCCCTTCTAATGAATCTTGTCCTTTTAAAATCTGAGGAAAGGTATAAATTAAGAAAATTAAGGACACCTACTAATATGATATACAAGAGATAATATTCCAAAAGCCTCTAAACAGAATTAAACTTCTACCCCAAAACTACAGCTAGAAATAAGAAAGGTTAAACCAAGGCTGACTGTGCACGGCTCAGTTTCCACACAAACTGCTGCCAGCAATACAGCCTCCCAGGCAGAAGCAGCCACAATAACACTCTGAACAGCCCTGGCACGCTCCCTCCCTTTCACTGTAGCTTCTCTTTCCTCAGCAGGACAGAGGAGATGCCTTCATTTCTGAATTCAAAACTTAGAATAGGGAAGTGACACTCATACATTCAATCATTGTGACACACCTGCCCATATCTCAGCTGGTCACAGCCAAATCACACAGGTGCACACCAGCTCAGATGAAGGCAACAACCAGTTCCCTTTACCAGCAACTAAAGCCTGCTACAGAACTCACCTTCAACAGCAGCACATTTGCCTTCCCTCTGGCTGCACTCTATCTCTGATCCGAGAGGGGGGAAAGACCAATCAAAAGCAAGAATTAGGGTGGCAGTAGTGGCAGCAGGTGGCCTGGGCTGCAGGAACAGAAAATCAAGGGAGAAATCCTCACTAATTCTTCAGACTCTAGAAGTACTCTCAACCTCCAGACTAACAGTACATCACCTAGAGGCATCCCAGCGCTCTGCTTCTCCGTCATGCTTCAGACTTCCCCTGTTAAAAATCACCTTTGGCATTCAGGTATCGACGGATTACTGCCCTCCCTCCCCACCTTGTAAGAGTTCACTGTAAGCCTAATAAAACTGCTTATGTTCCACCTTCAGTAGGCCACCTACTCCATAAGTGACATACAGCACTTTTTCCTGTTGACATAGCAATCTACAAAACATGTCACAGAGCCCATACTTATCTCTAGAAATCCCCAAATCCACCACACCAAAACAGCCAAACAACCTACCCTTTCACTGTCACGCATTCAGGCAGGATGCTACCTAAGGGGTTGTACACTGCTCTTTGCTTTATTCCCAGCATTACTTCAAGAAATTAATTGACCACAAGGTAAAGTTTGTCATATGCAAGTAATTTTGGAAATACGTAAACTGGATCATTAAATATTTACATAAGATGTTGCATAGTTTTCATGAAACTTGGCAGCTCTGGAATGCTTATTTGAGACATCTAGCCAGGGCCTGGGAAAGGAGGAGGAGAAGAGAAAAGACCCTGGATTGGGAAGAAGGAAAGAATAGTTAATCCATTTTCTCTCAAATAACTGCTACAGAAAAAGCACACATTATGGTAGTCTTTTCCATGACTGCACACAGAGTTCCCGCCTAAATGTCCTGGAAATAACCAGTGTAGTGTTTCTATAAGCACACTCCTCACATTTTATGTTTGGAGTCACTTTCTCAGTCCTTCTTCCCTCCCCTTTTTGGCTTCCCTGCTAGCTATCACTTCATTTAGGGAACTAAGGCCACATAGAAAGTTTTTATGGTTCCCATGAGCTGCTGTTAAAATCGGGATGAAAATAAACAAGACAACCAAATGGTCTGGACTCCAAAATGCCACCACCTGGGACCCAGTTCCCTTGCAGTGCAGGACAGAAAACAGAAGTCTAGAGACCATCACAATCTATCTCCAACATGAATACTTTCCACAGCATCCACCTGACATGTCAGGTAGCCACTGAGTATGAACTGGAGCCAAAGTGCATAAGGGAATTACTAAACATTAAAAGGAGTTTTGGTGACATCTCTACAATGGCAGAGTTTCTCTAATGAATGCTGGATAAAATTATTCAAACAGTTAAAGACAAGATCCAGGAGCAGTTTTATCAGATGTCTGCGGGGACAGGAAAAAAGGACTCAGTTTCCTTTTTTATCTTTTCATAATAAATTTGCAAGTTTGCAACTTATGCACTGCCATTAACAGGATTTTGAACCTACAGAGCATAAGGAAATACTATGAGGATGACTGAGCACTGGCACTGGTTGCCCAGAGAAGTTGTAAAGTCTCCCTCCTCAGAGATATTCAAAAGCTGTCTGGACATGGTCCTGGGCCACTGGCTCCAGGTGGCCCTGCTTGAGCAGCGGGATTAGACCAGACAACCTCCAGAGGTTCCTGCCAACCTCAGCCACTCTGATTTGGTGAACCTCTTCTATTCTGTTTCTCACATTCTCCAGTTTCTCATTGTGCTGACTGTCACCAAGAGTTGCCCAGCCTCACTGGCTCTTTAGTACACTGACCCTGTCTGTTAAACACAACAGTAGGGTCATGTAGTAATATCCAGAGACCCACTATGCCTAGGTAGACCACCTTCTGCTACTCAAAGACAGACTCAAAGGACTGGAGGGGGAGGGAGGAAGAAGTGGGGGGGAACAACATGAAAGATGAGGAGGGGCCTATAGAAGAGATCAAAAATTAATTTAAATTAATTTGCTAGTTAGTATTTAGCTATCTTCCCTTCAGAATTTCCTAAAAATATGCCATCAAGAAGATAGGTTGCTGAAGCTAGGAAGACACACTTCTTTTTACTGGAGAACAGTGATACGTTATGTCAACATTATAACCACATCAACTGCAAGATACACAACTATTGCTTAAGGAGATATTTTTCCATTCTTTTTCTTTAAACAACTCTTTCAGCCAAAAGGGCAGTTTTGATGAAGCTCAACAGGAAAAGGTTGTTCAAAATTAAACCCTTGTCCAAGAACCCAAAGTAAGGGCCACATCCTATACCACAGACAAGTGTCTAGCTACCTGCCATGGGAACCAGATTTAACAAAGGACATCACTAGGCCATGACTTCAATATACATATATAGTTAAAAATATTTTAAAAGTTTATATTACATATATATAAAAATACATAGTAAGCTTCCTTGCAACTCTCAGTCAGTAGCAGTCTGAGCCCCAACTACCCCATTTTACAAAAGAGAATTCAAGGTAAAAAACAGTCTAAAATCAGGTAACAGGTGTCTGTATAGGCAGTAAATTTCATTAAAAGACATAGATAGATAGATAGATCTTTCCCCTCAGTGATTCAAACCCTGCTTATATCAATTAAAAAGCAAGAAAGCAGCAGAAAGTCTCCTGGCTCCTGGTCCAAAGTCCAGTGGGGACATCCAGTGAAAAACACTGCTCCACAGCTTCTGTTTGAGGCAATGTCTACTGAAGTGGTTGTGGTCTGATCCCAGGCATCCGTGCAGAAGTGAGTTACGCTCCCTAGGAAGCGGAGGCCTGCCAGGCAGGGGTTACTGCAAGGAGGATGGGGTTCCTGCAGCCGGCTCTGGACTAAGTGCAGCCTGTGAGGTAATGTGAATTCCTTGGCTCAAAGCGAGCACCTGAATTCTTTGGAAACCACAAGAATCCAGCACAGAAAAGGTAAATATCCCAGTGGAGCCAGTGCTAATTAGGAAGCCAGGCTACTGAAGGGGGGGGAGGGGGGGGGCACTGCGAGGCAGAGGGGTGTGAGCGCAGGCAGCTGGATGGCAGCTGGTGGCAGCCACTGTGAAGCCCAGCTGCCTACCCCACAATCTTGGGAGCTCAAATCTCTCTGGAAAGTCTCCCCCAGCTGCTGCTCCCTGAGCCCTTTGCAAGAACATTTGGTTTTCAGCTCAGTTTTGCCTTTTTCTTTTTAAATCTATTTTTCAAATTCAGTGTAAATCTGACTAAGAAGTTCCTGCTGGGCCAGAACCCTTCCAGCCATCCAGGCTCAGAAATAAGGCTCCTTCAACCTGCTAGGCAAAAAAGAAGGCTATAGAGAAATCTCCCACAACAAGGAGCCATTTCACTATGAATTCCCCACACCATGTGCCAAGTCCTCATTGTGTCTGCAGGCACCAAGCAAGACATGCCCACCAGGCTCCTTTCTGTCCCACAAGGAGGTACACAGAAGGAGGGAAAGTCAGATAGGAGAGAGGCTTTCTGAGTTGGCAGAATGGGGAAGGCTCACAAACAGCACAAGCTATTCCTGGTCCCATGTCCTCTTCAGCTGTACTTCAGGCACAAGTTAGGCTTATTATTCTCTCCTTGCATGGATGCCCCTCCAAAAACCAGCATAATCCACCAATTCAACAGTTGGCTATAAGTGCAGCCTTGAAACTTCCAGATAACAGGGCTTGGTGAGTCACTATCAAAACGTCATCAAAGTTTGTAATTAAGACTGTAGTTTATTAACAATGCAAATCTTATTCATACTAGGATATAAAAGGTATGTCAATAAATATATTCCATCACATGCTTTGGAAGTCTCAGATAAATAAAACTACCTAGATTTTTAACATATGATCAGATGACTGAGTTATACCCTCAGGCAAACCTGGACCAAGACCATGTCATTCTCCAAACCTGTACCTTCAATGTAAAGGTCCCAGCCACAGTTCTCCAGACTGTGAATCACAGGTGGCAAATCTAGGTAATTGTCCTTTTCAGCACCAAGTTACTAAATATCTGCCAATTTAACAGATGCACAGCAGCATGCTTTGTCTGTTTTTTTAGAAAATATGTACTAGAAAAGTGTTCGACTCCACATTTTTCAATCCAACACACAAGGATCTTAAGTCACCCAGTGCTGCTTAAGCACAGTTTCAGTCTTGTTTCAAGCCCTAAGAAAGAGAAAAAAACCCCCACCCTGCTCCCTCCAAACAGATCACTGAATATCCCCAAACTCATCCACTAGCAGCATTTCTTCTAGAGGCAGACCAAGCCCAAAATATGCAAGAGGTTTGATACAAGTTTGAAGGAGACAAGGCCAGAAAAGTAGTGTTGTAACAAAAGATGAAAACATAGACCACAGTGAAGTCAGGTGGTATGCTGGACCTTGTTCTCGCCAACAAGGAGGGGCTGGTGGGGATCGTGAAGCTCCAGGGCAGCCTTGGCTGCAGTGACCATGAAAATGGTGGAGTTCAAGATCCTCAGGACAGAAAGGAGGAGACACAGCAAGCTCACTACCCTGGGCTACAGGAGAGCTGACTTGGGCCTCTTCAGGGACCTGCTTGGTAGAGTACCACGGAATAAAGCCCTGGAGGGAAGAGGAGCCCAAGAAAGCTGGTTAATATGCAAGGATCAGTTCCTCCAAGCTCAGGAGCGATGCATCCCAACAAAGAGAAAGCCAGGCAAAAACACTAGGAGGCCTGCATGGATGAACAAGGAGCTTCTGGAGAAGCCACAAACACAAAAAGGGAGCCTACAAAGGGTGGAAGCAAGGACAGGTAGCCTGGGAGGACTACAGAGAAATTGTTTAAGCAGCCAGGGATCAGATTAGGAAAGCTAAAGCCCTGATAGAATTAAATCTGGCCAGGGACATCAAGGGCAATAAGAAAAGCTTCTATAGGTATGTCAGTGACAAAAGGCAGACTGGGGAAAATGTGGGCCCTCTCCAGAAGGAAATGGGAGACCTGGTCACCCAGGATATGGAGAAGGCTAAGATCCCAACAATGACCTTTTTGCCTCATTCTTCTCTGGCAAGTGCTTGAGCCACACTGCTCAAGTCACAGAAGGCAAAGGCAGGGACTGGGAGAATGAAGAACCACCTGCAGTAGGGGTAGATCAGGCTCGAGACCATCTAAGAAACCTGAAGGTGCACAAGTCCATAGCACCTGGAGAGATACATCTGTGGGTCCTGAGGGAACTGGTGGATGAAGTTGCTAAGCCACTATCCATCATATTTGAGAAGCTGTGGCAGTTCGGTAAAGTTCCCACTGACTGAAAAAGGGGAAACATAGCCCCCATTTTTAAAAAGGGAAAAAAAGAAGACCCAGGGAACTACAGGTCAGTCGATCTCACCTCTGTGCCTGGTGAGATCATGGAGCAGAATCTCCTGGAAACTATGCTAAGGCACATGGAAAATGAAGAGGTGATTAGTGACAGTCAACATGGCTTCATTAAGAGCAAATTGTGCCTGACAAGTTTGGTGGTCTTCTATGATGGGGTTACAGCGTTGGTGGGTAAGGGAAGAGCAACTGATGTCATCTACCTGGCCTTGTGCAAAGCATTTAAAACTGTCCCACATGACATCCTTGTCTCTAAATTGGAAAGACAGGGACTTGAAGGATGGACAGATGGGCCACTCAGTGGATGCGGAATTGGCTGGATGGTCACACTTAAAGTGTTGCGGTCAACAGCCTGATGTCCAAGTAGAGATCAGTGATGAGGGGTGTTCCTCAGGGGTCAGTATTGGGACCAGCGCTGTTTAACGTCTGTCAGCAACATGGATGGTGGGATCGAGTGCATCCTCAGTAAGTTTGCTGATGACACCATGCTGTGTGGTGTGCTTGACACGCTGGAGGGAAGGGATGATATCCAGAAGGACCTTGACAGGCTTGAGAGATGGGCCCATTCAAACCACATGAAGTTCAACAAGGCCAAGTGCAAGGTCCTGCACATGGGTCAGGGCAATCCCCAGCACAAATACAGGCTGGGCAGAGAATGGATTGAGAGCAGCCCCGAGGAGAAGGACTTGGGGGTGTTGGTTGATGAGAAGCTGGACATGAGCCAGCAGTGTGCGTTTGCGGCCCAGAAAGCCAACCATATCCTGGGCTGAATCAAAAGAAGCGTGACCAGCAGATAAAGGGAGGTGATTCTCCCCCTCTACTTAGCTCCTGTGAGACCCCACATGGAGTCCTGTGTCCAGTTCTAGAGTCCCCAACACAAGGACATGGAGCTGTTGAACTGAGTCCAGAGGAGGGCCACAAAGATGATCAGAGGGCTAGAACACCTCTCCTATAGAAGACAGGTTGAGAGAGTTGGGGTTGTTCAACCTGGGGAAAAGAGGACTTCAGGGAGACCCTATAGCAGCCTCCCAGTATCTGAACAGGGCCTACAAGAAAGGTGGAGAGCGACTTTTTACAAGAGCATGGAGTGATAGGACAAGAGGGAATGGTTTCAAACTGAAAGAGGGGAGATTTAGATTAGGTATTAGGAAGAAATTCCTCACTGTAAGTGTGGTGAGACACTGGTCCAGGTTGCTCAGAGCAGTTGCGCCTGTCCCCTTCCTGGAAGCGTTCAAGGCCAAGTCGGATGGGGCTTTGAGCAACCTGGTCTAGCGGGAGGTGTCCCTGCCCATGGCAGGGGGGTTGGAACTAGATGATCCTTAAGGTCCTTCCAATCCAAACCATTCTATGATTCTCTGTTTCCATTCTTAGTAACTCTCCAGAAATCTGATACCTGACTCTCCTGACCTAAAGCTCTGCCCCTACTAAATACAGCTTATTCCACAGGGAGTAGGGTGGAAATAATTACAAAAAGGAATCTACTTAACATCAGCACTTCCTAAGTTCTACTCAATATTCTTATAGGGGATAAACAAACAAACAAAAAAAAGCTTTAAAGTCAGTATCTTCCTGAAAAATTGCATTGAAAAAAAGAGAACTTTGGCCATGGCAAACAAAACAGTTGTTCAGTACTTTAGGCACAAATCAAGCAACAACAACTGAAGGCTTTGTGACACACCTCTGGGTACATACCCTTCATATCTCATTCAAAAGAAACTTTTCCTTCACTCTTCCACATGAAAAGTGAAACACAAGTTACACATGTTGGGTCCATAACCCCTTTCTTCTCCTCAGCACTGAAGCCTCAAATTCCACTCGAGATCATGTCATGACCAGTTTAGCTGTGCCAAGAGAAACCAAGCCTAAGGAATTATCTAGTCAAACATCACAAATGTGTATCATACCGAGACTGTCCTTTTAAAGATCATTACATCTTACGGTTTCCTGATAGCACTCCTTTTCTGGTAGAGGTCACCAACTTTATTGAAACAGTGAGGTTACCCTTCTACTTGGAATATGCAAAGTGTAACTCTGGAGGGGAACATTAACTTTCAGACAGACTAGGAAAAAGGGAAAAAGAAAATTAAGAGAACAACCCAGAAGAGGTCAACCTGACTACACTTCAGAGACTGACTACCTTCAGAAAGCAAACTCAAAACATGGAAGTCACCACAGTGCACTACAAGCACTAGTGGAGGTCCTGAAAACAGATTCCTTTGTTCTGCTGTTGAGTTTCCCCTTAGAGTGCTTCAATACCACCTTTGATTTCAGCCCTGATCTTGCCTCCCAGTTCTCTGTTACAAATTGCTTCCGCTCTTTAGCAGTGTGGGGTTTTTTTTTTCATAAGTAAAGAATAAAAACCAGCTTCCACTCCCAAAGGTTAAAGCACTCCCTCCTCTCCACACACCTGAAGCTTTGTTCCAGCTTTAAACCAAAGCATTACACTGTGTGAGGCAATAAAAGGTCTCTTCCTGCACTTAATTTACACTGTAAAATGGAAGGCAAAAAAAGCTAAATAAGAAGCCAGAATTCAGTAGCTCCAGGTTCCTTACCTCTCACCAACCGAATTTGCAAACCCAGGGTATGGGAGAAATCCAAATTGCTAAAGCTAAAGACTACCAGTGCCATCTGGAGGCCATACAGAACAGCCTACCCGAAGTTTTCTGTCAACCTCTGCTCATGCTTGAGTGTTATCCTCCAAAGAGAGCTCGCCAGTACTTGCTGCACAAACATACCAACTCTACAGCCATACAAGAAGGGGAAAGTCTACGAGTAATTAAAGATATTGGTTGCAATAAATTATATATGTCATGTGAAAGCATTCACCTCCAAGTCTTCCTACAAGCCTTTAGCCATAGCCTACACTACAGCTGAAATTGCTCAGTGGGCAGTTGAAATTCAGTAACTGAACTAGTTACCCTCCAGAGTCAGGACTGTCTCTGAACCAGAGATAACATCCCATTATTCCCTCAACACCAGTCCCACAGTTGTACTGGTACAGCTGATCATATCACAGAGCAGCATTGAGATACCTAGTGCCACAGTTAGTCTCCACATACTAGCTACCTCTCCCAGAGAGCAGTAAGATGGGATGCAATTTGAAGTATAATTACCGTTAGTAATACTGTGGTGTCCCATACACTTATGTTCCACTTGTCACTTATGCAGACACCACGTGCTCTAGATTTGGTTATAGTTTAAACAAATGGAATCTTAACACGTATAAGACTGTTAAGGATTTTAGAACATTGAAAAGTGATTTGCAAATACTACTGCCAGCAATCAACTTAACGAGTAGGGACACTGGTTCACAAGCTCAAAGGAATCAGAACATTGTTTCAAGAGATCTTTTACCTAGAATAGCCCAGGTGATCTACAGTCTTGCCACCAGTAGGAGCTCCTGGACTATTATCCTTCATGAAGGTATTTCCAGGCACATGAAGGGTAAAATGATTATAGGGAACAGAAAGCACAGATTTTCCAAGAGCAAATCACATCTGATGCCTCCTGTTTGCCTTCTAGGATGACATGGATGGTTCTGGGGACAAAGGGAGAGCAGTGGATACTATGTCTCAGATCGCAGTACTCAAATGGACTCTGTAAAGCTCGAGGAATGGGCTAACAGAATCCTCATGAACTATAGCAAAAGCAAATGACAAAGTCTTGCACCTCGGATGAATAATCCTGTTCAACAGTACAGGCTGGGTGGATATCATAGAATCACAGAATGATATAAAGCAGCTCTGCAGAGGAGACAAGCAGTCCTCATGGACAACAAGCTGAACATGATTTAGACCGTTTGCCTTTGCAACAAAGAACGCAAACTACATGCTGGGCTGTATCAACAAGAGTGTAGCCAGTAGGCTGAGGGAAGTGATTATTAGCTCTTACTTGTGAGTTCTTAGCAAGCACTGGACACACATCTAGAACATCATGTCCATTTACTAGCACCCCAGTAAAAGCAGGAATATTGACTAAGTGGTGAAAGTCTGGCAAAGAGCTATTAAAATGGGCTGAAACACATGATGCACAAGGAGAAGCTGAGGACAAAATGGTTGTTTAGCCTGCAGATATGAAGGCTAAGAATAGATCTAACTGCTGTGTTCAACTCCTTAATGCGTGGCTATAGACAGCCAGACTTTTCTCAAAGATGCATAGCAGAAGGGCAAGAGACAACAAACTGCAACAAGGGAAATTCTGACTAGATATAAAAAACACACACATTGACATTGAGGATGATCAAACATTGGAACAGGCTGTCAGGAAAGACCACGCAATCTGCATTCTTGGAAAATATTCAAAACTTTGTGGCCTTAGAGCACCTGCTCAAACTTTGAAGAAGGTTTTGTCTTGAGAAGGAGGTTGGTCTAGAAAACTCCAGACTTCCCTTCCCAATTAAATAATTGGATGATTCTATCTTCAGGGATTCACTAGAACTGTCCAACCAGTGTATTTCAGTCAAAAGAATATACTCATTTCCCTCTCTAAACCTCTAAAACAACTAGAATTGCTAAAACTAAACAAACAAATAAAAAAGCATACACATTCCCACGTACACGTCCCTCCCAAGCAAAACATGTTACTCTGTCAGAGACAAAAATCTATCTATCACGGAATTGACATACTTGCCCCCAAAGAGTGTAGAACACTTGTCTCTTACAGAGACGCATTTTTCCAGTAGACCCCTTTGTTACAAGAAGAACCACAGAACTACCATTAAGACATTAATGATGGTGCAAATGCTATTTCAGAGGCCTGCTATGCACTGCCCATATTCAGAACATAGCAATCTACTCACATATTCACAATCAATGATCTTGTTTCCCTCTTCTCTTTTCAATAACATGCAGTATTAGCAACTAACAATTTAATGGCTGATTACCAAGAGAAAAGTCTTGCATGCCAGCCATGTTTAAGGCTTCTTTTCTAAAGTTAATGTACTTGACAATTCTTCCACTGACCAAGACGAGCTACCCCTTTCTGTCCCCCTTTAGGAAAACAATCTGTTCACATTATTTTTGCAGGCAGAGGAACATCACAACACACCTGAAGGGGATCTGTTCATCACTTTAAAGGAGGATATTTCTTGTGGGATCATGTGGGATCATATCCTTTTGAATTCAAAATCTGCTTAGGATAAAGGTAAGCTGGATTCAGTATCTGCCTTAAGTCAGAGCCCTTCAGGCTTGAACACTAGACCTTTCTGAGTACGTCAGATATGCTTATAAGACAGATTCAGCATTGCTTAAAACTGTTGCAGAACAACATCCTATGATGCTCTCTTCTCAAACACCACTTCAATTAAGTTTCTGGTTTGTTGGAAATTCAGAGGGGTCATTATTTCAAGTGTATTAGTTACTATAGACAGGTATTTAGCTAAATTTCTGTGATGAAGAGAAACAGGTATTTTTAGTAGATAAATGCTCCTCCTGGAAATCTTCAGTATCTTTCATGACTTACATGCAAAAGTAAATTGATATCTTGAAGGGTAAGAACAGTGAACTAGTCTAAACCCACTTACTCAGTACTGTAAAAAAAAATAAATATTGACCTAAAATTTAGAAGAGCAGCTGAAAGTATTAAAAAAGGACCAATACAGTCAACAACAGGTCTCTAACTGCTTTTGTCTTTAGGATTAAACAGAAATTTAAAAAGTTCAGATTCTTTTCACTTTGGAGGATGGAGAATGAGCACAAAGGCACCAAGAGTCCAAAGAGGTTTCAAGAAGAACCCAACCTTGAGAATGACAATGCCAATGATGGTATGGCCATTCAACCCTTAACAGTTGAAAACTTGCTTTATTTGTCACACACGCAATAAAGTTCCTCACTAAAGACCCTATAGTCTATATAAAGAAAACTGATGGGACACAGCATGATGAGGTATCATATATTTAAATTCTGCAGAATTCCCTAACTGGCACTTCCCACATTTGCTACTGTGTCTGGAGTACAGAGGCAAGCCAAGACATGTCTGGATCACCAAGTGCAGGTACACTGAGAAAGAAGAAACCTCCCCTACCTGGCCAATCCTTCCTCGTAGAGATAGATGACAAGTGGATCATAGGATGTAACCAGAACATAGAGACGCACATCGAATTTGAAATCTGCAACACAGTTGTCAAAAGTCAGTGACTGACAATAACTTTCAGGCATCATATCCAGTTGAGAAATTTCTACAGAACTTCAGAGCAATAAACCATTATCTGCTGCTGACATAGGTGCTTGAAGCTTTCCTGGTTGAAAAGCTTCCAGATTTTAAGGAATTCTCTAGTTACATTTTTCTGGTGCTAGAGGAAGATAGACCACTCAATTATTCAACTAAATTCCTGCAAATGTTGCAGAGATCCTCAAGTGTGGAGTTGGGGGAAGACAGAAAAGCAATTCTTAAGCACACTCACCATCTATGAGCAGGGGGTTGCTGATGTAACGAGAAACCAGGATGTTGTCTTCCAGAACAATCTCGTCTGGCTACAGAAGAACAGAGAATCCAAGAGTGAAAAAACAGGTAGCTTAATGAATAAGAAGACGACTAGATCAAGCCCACCATTTTTTCCAGCCTTTTCCTCCTAAAGCCACTCTGTATCAACAACTATATCTGGGGAGGAAGGAAACAAAAACAAAATGAAAAAACACCACTGTCATTCACAACATCCTTAAGGTAATCAGATCCTAACCAGAAGCCTGGAAATGATTACATTGTCAAAAAAACTGCCCATTGAATGTTTCAGTTAAGTGCTCCTTAGAGTAGAGTATAGATTTAACAGCCACATGGCAATGATTTAGAATAGGCAGGAAAAGAACACATCTAAGAACTGGCATTCTGTTTGCTTCTCAAGTGTTTAACCAAACACACGGAGGAGGGATTTAGAAGACACTGGAAGGAGTATGTAACTACAGTTGGTCAGAAAGTCACAAGTGAAGAAAATGACTCTTCAACTTGTGATCTTTATAGCTAGATCCTGGGCTGGTATCCAAGCTTTTTGCCTACATGAGTAAATACCTTCTACTAAGGTTCAGTTCACAGGAGGGCCTCTGTACCACGAAGATGCTACCCTTGTAGCTCAGAAGAGAAAGCTCTACGACAAATATACATTGCAAAGTCATGGAATCTGTTGAAAAAGCTTTTGCTTTTTGCTGTATGCAAGCCTCTCTCTTGTAACCTGTTTTAACTACTCAAACAGCTTCCTGCAAAACATTTTCTTGCCTTCAGTTTGCAAAAGAGCCAAGAGAACCCCATCAGCCTGCCTTTATTCAATTTTGCACCTATTCAGTCACACCACCAGCATCACGAGTAGGAAGCCTAGGCATACTGAGTACACATACACATTGTGAGGGAACAAGCTCAACTTCCCTCAGCACACCACACAAAAGTGACAGCCTTTTTATTACAGATCAGAAATTCAAAGGTTTGTTGCTTTGTTGGGAGTTTTTTGTTGTTGTTTTTAAACACTTTTGTGATGAGATTCTAGAAGGCACTCCCTTAATGGCATCACACTGAAGGAAACTGAAGTCTTTGGGCCAAACTAGCTGAAGTGTTTCTGGAACAGATATACACAAAGGGAGATTGGTCCTAGAAGAGTCTTTTCCCCAGTTCATGGCCAACTGCCATATAAGCCTGAGCTCGTTCCTCTCTTTCAAGCAAAGAAAAAGCTGAGTGCATCTCTGGAAATACTTACCTCATACACTTGGCGCATTGCTCCCTTATTTTATGGGAAATGATCCAAGTAAAGAACAGATGAGGCAGCATGACCCCTTCAGTACAGGGGAGGCTAAAGGGGTTTGAGTGACTGAAAAGAAAATGACTCACCAGCCAGTTTTGCTGTTGAGAATATTTATTGGAGTCCCCTCATACGTTTGGCTCCTGCCCAGATATATTTGTTACCTGTGACAACCTAACTCCCTGCAAAGCCCAAAATGGGCAAAAGACACTATAACATTGAATTCAAAGAACCATCCCTATTACACCTCAGTAGGGGCACATTGGCATTTAGATAACACAGCTCTAAGATTGATATACATCCTACTGTACCACATAAGGTTTCATTTTAATTGGTCTTTTCCAGGGGGAAGAGGGAGACAAGGGGACTGTTTGGGGACTGTTTAGGTTGCACAGAAAAACGGGGGGAGTTCTGGGAATCTTCCCAAGGCCAGCTTACTGTCAATCACAAGGAAAGCACAAAGCAGCACAGCTTCCCAAACTGTCTCAAGGAGCATGAACTTACTCCTAATAAGCCAAGATGTAAAATAGGTTACAAGGCAAGCACAGGATACAAAGACATAGATTGCTTTTCATTATGCAGCATAGGCCCGGGCAGGCTTTGCCAGCTGCTCAGGACTGTTGAACTGCTCAACAATGTATGGTTGAAATCTAGAGCAGAGCCAGTGTCTGGTTAGATGTATCCTGCCCCTTGTCTAGAAGCTGGCATAGTTTTGCAGACAGTGTGAAGAGCAGTCCTTTTGCTGAATACACTTACATTGTTTATCAGGTAGACACCTCGACCCCTGGAAGATGCCACAGGCTTCACTATCCATGGGCCTCTGTCCTTACAACAGGTATCTGGTTAAAAGAAAACAGCACAAGTCTGAAACATCTTCCATTCCATTTATTTACAGAGAAGCAAGAATCAAGAATGCTGCCTACAGTAAAAACTTTAGAGAACTCCATAAGGAGATCAAAGTCTACTTTTTTGATGTCCTATTTTACCCTTTGGGACTCACTGCAATTATTATGGTCCCTCCCTGAAGCCTCACCTGCTGCTCTGACAGATTCATTTCCCTGCTCTGTGCTTCCCTTTGGCACTTCTCTCTCCAGTGCTCCTGGATATTAGGCAGGGATATTGTGAAGTCGATCATCAACAACACTACGCACAAAAAAAGCTCAATTCTGGAGCCTTAAGCCCACATCAGCTTATTGAGGACATACACAGGCATGGATTAAATAGCAGAGTAGAAACTGTATAAAGAAATCACATGGGCCTTTTCCACCGTCTTCCCAGCTTCCTCTAATTTTGTTGCCTTAACCACTGGCATGATCAACAGACTGAGATATTAAAAGTAATTCCCTTCTCCTCACCCAGTTATTTTGCTTTAGGTATGGGCATCATCAGCCATTCACTTACTGCAGAAGTCCTGGTACTCTGTCGGGAGGATGAAGGTCTGAGGTAAGATATGGAATGCCTTGAACCCATGGGCCAGCTGCATACGACTGACATTCTTGTATAGTCTGTCCTTCCGTGTCAGTTCATATGATCTGAAGTCCCAAAACAAGAGACTGTAACTATTTTTCCCCCACATAAAAAAACCCACATTACAGCAACCCTTCATTCTAGTCACTAAAGCATCTGTAGCCTTGTCAGGTGTCTAAACCCTAACATGCAACTACTCTTCAGTTTTACTGTCTCTGTCCTAGGCATGTATCAATATCCATTCTCATTTGCAGCACCTCTTGCAAGCCCCAAGACAGACTGAAGCACAGCAAACTTACAATGAATGGTCTTTGCAAACTTTAGCAGGTCACATATGACTAACTCTGTAACTAAGAACCCAAAACCCCAAATACTTTGCTTATGCCACCAAATTAAAAACAAACAAACAATCCAGTATTTGGGCTACAGACAAGCACTTCAATTCACATACGATCTCCTCAAAACCCTGGACTGTTTAGAATGACAATGGCATGTGGCACAGGCCCAGCGTGTTGGGACTTTATAGTATCACATATACCCTATCTTTTTAGGCCTATCTATGTCCAGATTTTTGCAAACCGTCACAAAGATGTTCAGCAAAACATGATATCAAGGCCTTACCTAGGGAAATGATTGACCTTCTGAATATCTGTAAGGGAGCGCAGCAAGTAGGGCTTCAAGTGTGATCCTGTCCACATGAGGTTATAATTGCTGCTACTAGGGTGCACCTAAAAAACAACATAAAAACACCACACACATAAAAACATAGAGCTAATGAAAAGCACCATCACTTGTCCTACAGACTGTGACCTTATGTCTATGGGACAAAAGCAATTTTAGTTTAAGACTACTTCCTACCTCTAACATTAGGACAACTCTAGACAGACTCCTGTCCTAAGCTACTGTACAGTGGTGCTGAGAAATAACCACATCGTATTTTCCCAAACAAACTTGTGGCTTTGTTCTTTTTATAGACTGTTTAAATCCAATTCGTGAAAAGTTTTGGATTTCTTCAGGAAACCTGAGAGACCAATTCCTTAAGTTGGCATTATTCAGAAGAAAATCTACCATACACACATCTCTCAAATCATCATTAGCTGCATATAGGACATTCTTGAGAGCAGGACAGGTGCTAGAACAGAAAAGTGAAACACTGCATCAATGCTTCTGCGAGCTTGCAAAGGCTGAGAGATTAAATCCTTCAGATCTTCTCAAGGGGATGCGAGATGACACTTGAAAGGCAAGAAGAGAAAAAACACATGACCCAACTTGAGCATCCCTTTTTCCCTAGTTTTGCAGGCTTATGGCTGAAGGATACTCCTTGGAGAAAGAAAAATCATGACATATTTCCTGTCTGACTGGCAAAGTACGTAAAAAAAAAGGATCCACAGCAACTTGATAGCTCTAACCCTGCAGTGAAAAAAAAAACAACAAAGCAAAAAACAAACAAACAAACCACAAAGCAAAACACAAAAAACCCTACAACACAACAATAATCATCATCACCACCTCCCAGCCCAGCACATAATCAGATCTGAAGTTCATTGCACTCACCTCATGGAATCCATGAGCAGTCAGAATGCTTCGAACCAGACGGCTGTCTGTTCGCACAATCTTATAGGACAAATGGTAGCGCTCTGTTAAGAGGGTGAGAGACACAGTATTACAGTTTGTACCTAGAAGAATAAACCTAAGTTACCTATACTACCAAAGAAGAAAGAAGAGCACCATAGGACAACACAGTACAGCTACACTTAATCCACAGTAGAGCACCCATATGGTAGCAGCACATAACAGGCAAAGGGTAACAGGGAATGCCTGTCCAGTTCCTGGGGCATTAACTTCAACGGTGACATTGAACTGACTTGCATCAATCCTTACAGAATCACAGAATCCTAGGGATTGGAAGGGACCTCGAAGGATCACCTAGTCCAACCCCCCTGCCAGAGCAGGGTCACCTACAGTACATCACACAGGAACGCATCCAGGTGGGGTTTGAATGTCTCCAGCGAAGGAGACTCCACAACCTCTCTGGGCAGCCTGTTCCAGTGCTCCGTCACTCGCACAGTGAAAAAGTTTCTCCTGATATTCACATGGAACCTCCTATGCTCCAATTTGCAACCATTGCCCCTTGTCCTATCATTGGTCATCACTGAAAAAAGCTTTGCTCCATCGTCCTGACACTCACCCTTTACATATTTGTAACCATGGATGAGGTCACCCCTCAGTCTCCTTTTCTCCAAGCTAAAGAGACCCAGCTCCCTCAGCCTTTCCTCATAAGGGAGATGTTCCACTCCCTTAATCATCTTAGTGGCTCTGCGCTGGACTCTCTCAAGCAGTTCCATGTCCTTCTTGAACTGTGGGGCCCAGAACTGGACACAATACTCCAGATGTGGCCTCACCAAGGCAGAATAGAGGGGGAGGAGAACCTCTCTTGACCTACTAACCACCCCCTTTCTAATGCACCCCAGGATGCCATTGGCCTTCTTGGCCACAAGGGCACATTGCTGGCTCATGGTCATCCTCCTGTCCACCAGGACCCCCAGGTCCCTTTCTCCTACACTGCTCTCCAGCAGGTCAGCCCCCAGCCTGTACTGGTGCATGGTGTTGTTTTTCCCCAGATGCAAAACTCTGCACTTGCCCTTGTTGAATTTCATTAAGTTTCTCCCCGCCCAACTCTCCAGCCTATCAAGGTCTCATTGAATGGCAGCACAACCTTCTGGTGTGTCAACCACTCCTCCCAGTTTAGTGTCATCAGCAAACTTGCTGAGGGTACATTCTGTACCCTCATCCAGGTCGTTGATGAAGATATTGAACAACACCGGTCCCAGTACCGACCCCTGAGGGACTCCACTAGTCACAGACCTCCAACTAGATTCTGTCCCATTGACTACAACTCTCTGACTTCTTCCCTTTAACCAGTTCTTGATCCACCTCACTACCTGATCACCAAACCCATACTTTATCAGCTTATCTACAAGGATGCTGTGGGAGACAGTGTCAAATGCTTTGCTGAAATCAAGATAAACCACATCTACCGCTCTAAGGTAAAATATCTACCTAATCCTTAGGTAAAATGCATCACTGAACCCAATTGTATCAATAAAAATAAAAAAATAAAATAAATCAAATAAAATCAATAAAGATAAAACACAGGATACCCTAACAAATGCTCAGATTTATTTTCTTTTAAACAGCTCTTTATATAGACTGCTTTATAACACTCCAAACATGATTTCATATCTTTCTTCTCTATTCGAGATTGGTATTTCTAGCTAAAAGTAATTGTGACATGTGCCTCTCATTGTCATGGCTAACTTATATGATCGCTTTTTAGATCTTGAGAACTCGGATTAAAACACTGAATTTTGTTCACATCTCTTTCACCTGTACTGACCGTCCAATAAATAGCTGCAAAAAATAGTAGGAAACAAATAGGACAAGGAAGAAAAAGAGAAAATCACTATCCAAGTAGAAAGTCATAAAAACAGAAGCCATAAGCAGCACTGGAGGTATAAGATAAACAGAAAGCAAGCATCCAGACTAGAAGGCAGTTGTCATACAAAAGAATGTGGCAATGCATAAAAGAGTTCAAAGAAAGTAGAGGCAGAAATTGCAACACTAGAATACAGAATCACTTGGAAAACACACTTTACAAATTGGTTCAAACTGAGAATAGAAAGATGAAGTTTAGATTAAACCTCAGGAAATACGTTCTACCAATAAAGATAAGTCTAAACAAAAGAGTAAGAAGTATCACCATCTGGGACCAGACAAAGCTCAAGGAAATTCAACAAGTTGCACTATTCAACAGCAGACTTGTTAAACCAAAAAAAGCCTCTACCTCCTGAGAAAAAGCAGAAGAGGCGCCACACTCCAGTTAGGATACAAGTTACAATTACCATCAGCTTCTGCCACCATTCAAGTATGTTTTTAACTCATACGAAAAGAAGCAGGAGTTTCCAAACACAAATCACCTTCTCCACCCCTTACCCCAATGAGCCAGAAGCATTTCTGCTTGGATAGGATATTAGAAATGAGGGCACCAATTACCTAAGAAAGGGAGAAGCAAGAGAAGAAACAAGTGTCAGCATCTTCACAAAAAGAAGCTGAGCAGATTTTAGCTTTTCTCCAACTCAGCACATCCAGAATCAGCTCCCAGCTGTACACACCCACAAGTACTAACTCTTACAATCCCAAGTGACTGTTTATAACATCTCTGCCTTTTATTTAGAGGCTCTCGGTTGACACTAGACAGGTTTGGCCTCCCGACTCAAGTGCTGCCAGAGCAGCAATCATTTTGGTTATGGCCTTACAGTTGTGAGGCTGTAGATGCAGAGATTTGATACTATAGCTTAATAATATTGTTACTGCTGCAGGGCTAGCTGCTTTATTTCCCTGTAAAACCCTCTCAAAACTCATTGCAATGATTGATTTTAAGTTCTTAGCTACCAAGTAGTGAATTTATACTCTGGTCATAAGCTCTAGCATGGCCTCCAAGTTTGATTTGAAAGCACACAGGTCCAATTCAAAACACACCAGGACCCAATGGAGGGATAAATATAGACACTTATCACAACCCAAAGATATGATAACCATTCACCAACTGATCAAGCATTTCTGAACATCTCAGTGATCAGAGACAAGAGGATTGTAATTTCCTTCCTACCATGTCCTCTTCCCCCCCCAAAGAAAAGGGAACATCCAGGTAAGAGACTTCAACCTCATGCTTTGAGGCCAAAAGCTGGCACACAATTGAACCCACCTCCAATCAGACGTAGGTAGCTGTCGTTGGTCAAAATGGCTTCAGCATGAAACACCAAGACAGGGATCCGCCTGCAGCCACCACCAGTCCACTTGATACATGGGTGACCCCTGAAATGACAAGATAGTATAAGCAACTACTGAGCCTCACACACACAGCAGCTGGTTACAATGAGGACACAGCGATTCTCCATACTTGCCCACCTGGCCTATGGGCAGGACACAGGCAAACACACTGGGAAAATAACAGAAGACTGGTGAGGAAGGTTGTAAATGCACTCAAGTGACCTGCAGCTGCGGTGTAGAAAAACACATATATTGTTCCAATTGTTGTCTACCCTTGTGTGCTTGACAAGCAGAACATCTGTGTTTGATAACACAGGCCTGGGATAGACTTAGAGCCACTCTAAGAACACGCTCGAGATTCCTGCCCTGCTCTGGGAAAGACCAAAGCACAGGGGTAAACTGCACCTACACGAATCCCTGAAAAAGAGGTGCAAACAGCAGCTTGGGTGATCCTCTAGCAAGGACCAAGCTCCGCGGGCCTGCGTCCCTGCCTGTGTGCCTCCACCCGGGTGCTGCTGCCAAGATCCCCCAGCTGGCAAGGTAACGAAAATAAATCTATTCTTTGCATTTCAGCCGTGGTTTTGTGGGTGTTCCTGTGCCCTGCCTGTGCTGACTCACACATTTGGCATAGTCAGCAGGACCCAGGAACAAGCATGCCACAGCTGGCAAAGAAGTTGGGGAATGGGGAGGCCATGACTGCCCGCACCCCAGGATGGCCCAGTTCTGAGTGGTGAACCTCCATGACCACCTTCCTGGCTACATTGGCTCTGCTGAAAGCATGGCCTGAAGTAGATGACAGGGTGGTGGCTACCTCCAAGACAACTGAAACAGCTATGCATGGATTACCATGGGAAGTGGCATCAGAATCTTCTCGCAAGTAATGTGGGGAGGTTGGGATGGTTATTAACTACCAGTCTTGGAACTCTTGACTGTGAAGTTGTTGCACTGCAGAGCAAAATGAGAGAACTGGAAAAGGAAGCCAGGACTTTACAAGATACAAACAAAATGATGCAAGAAGTAATTGCCACTCAATTAGAGCGGTGCCATGGGTTGCAAGATACTACAGTATTTGATTACAGTTAATAGCAGCTATTGTTAACAAATGGAGAGGGAGGGGGAGCAAGCAAGTCGCTGTGTGGTGCTTAGTTGCTGGCCAGGGTTAAACCACAACAGCCCTTTCTGGTGCCCAACATGGGGCATGAAGGGTTCAAGATAATGACAAATTTGATTGGAATGTGTTAGATTGAATTTATAGTTGTTACTGCTGTTTAGCTATCAATCAGCAGGCTTCTGCGCTTGCCACAGGGCTGGCTTGCTTCACTGTAGGTTAGAGTTTAGTGCTCGTTAGTGGCCGCTTTTTACTTTTGCTGTTTGTTATACTGCTCTACTGGCTGTCACCTTGCTCTGCTGTGTCTGGGAACACTCCGAGAACAGCAATGGCTCAGGTGTTATGGGATTCAAACTAGACAGCGCAGCAGTAACAAGTAGTATCAAAAAGCAGCTTTTGAGAGGAACATCTGCCTCACATAAACCCTTGATTATACCAGCAGTCATAAATGCTACTGGTAACATATGAGGGAAACTGGGGTTGTAACTTCAGGCCCACCTGTGCAGGTGGTGAATAAGGGAAAGCCAGCAAAACTGAAAGAAGTTACATCATAGGCAATGAGGAAATGAACATGGAATGATCTTGTATGAGCCAGTATCCCACAATCAGAAATACACGGGATCACAACATCAGAAATTTTTTGCCACTGGCAAAAGTTAGCACCTATGCAAAAAAGCTGACTGTGCCTGGCCCCACCGCCAGCTCTGCATCCACCCTCCACCCTGTCCGCCACCTCAAGGCAAAGCACTACCTGGCCAATGCCAAAACAGCAGAAATGAAGGTTTGGCAGGTCTCCCAAAACTGCTGAATCCTATTTGGCCTGTTTGAAAACCAGACAGCACTTGGAGAATGACTGTAGATTACAGAGAATTGAATAGTCAGCCCCTTCACTTCCAGTTACAGTACCAAACATGGTTACTCTTATGGAAAAAATCAGCAAAAATTTACAATCCTGAGGGCAGGGATAGATCCGGCTAATGTTTTCATTTTGATAGCCATTACATATTTATAAAGCATGTGCACATAATTGTATTATTGGCACACAGCTACATTTAAGGGCATTATATAGGCCATGGGAAAGATGAAGCAGCATCAGTGGGCCTTAAAGACCTGGCAGGTTGATTACATGGGCGCTCTGCCCCTGCCGAGGGGATGGCAATCTGCATTCACTGCTGTGGGTACAGTGTCAGACAGTTTTTTGCCAAACCCACCAAACATATTAATGAACATAGCACAACTGAAGCATTGGAACAACTCATTCTCTCCCAGAATATTAACTACAGGGGAAACAGAACTTTTTATACCAATAGATTGTGTGGTGGCACCAGGACCCATTAGTCTAGACATTAAGATTCATAAAATAAACCCTGAAAACGCCATATGGGGTCTGTGCTCCAGCTTCTCTTATTTTACATCCTTTGTTGATTCTCAGGTTCTTATACTTACGGTATCTTCAACGAACACCTGTGCTTTATCTAGAGGAGATAGCACTGGAACTGCATTACTGGTGGCACGAAACAAACAGAATTGAAGTTCAATCTGAAAAGACCACAAGCCTTCAACGGCTCAAACATGGAGCAATATTAGCTCAAGGAGCTGGAGCAATAGCGTGTGTATTACTGGAAGGAGATGACACTACTGTTTTCCTCCTTTATCACAAGTTGGCTCATTGTGCTTCGTAGTCTTGTAGTACAATTACGTGCCCCGGATACATTGTCACATGTGACAATTTGGTTGGTTTCTACTGTAACAGACTCCATCTGCCTTTCCTGTTGAGGGAAGCTGCAGATCAGCTTGACAGTGTGTTTCACCGGCGTGGCCCCAGTAGCTGTATTACAGAATTAGACACTGATACGTGTTTCTGATATTCATGAGTAGGTAATGGCTGTACACCAGGGAACATTACAAAAATCAATTGACAGTGAACTATCTCCTTCAACACCATGAACACTGCTCCAATTTTGAAGACATGACTTGCTTCAACACAACTGATGAATCAGCTAGTGTAGAGGGTGACATTCAACACCTCCAGGATCTAGCACATCAAATGAAACAGTCTACTGGTGGTACCTGGCTGGGTGAGAGATTCAATTCCCTGACCTGATTCGAAGCATTGTTTTAGGGATATGCTTATTCCTTTTTCTATGTGTGTTTATTACGTGCATCTGGATCACCCTGCCCTACACCATGCAAACCCAAATAAACACCTCCAGCTCTGCCAGCACCAGTGGAAGTGGTCCCTTGAGCGAGGGGGTGGAATATGGGAAAACAACAGAAGACTGGTGAGGTTTTGTGGGTGTCCCTGTGCTGACTCACATACACACACTTGGTACTCAGCTATAAAAGGAACCTTCCATATCATCATCTTTTTGCCAAAGCTGGAGTTCTGCTTAATTTATATTTATTTACCGAGTGTAATTTGGGAGAAACCCCGAGAATTTTCACAGCTACAGTTCTCTGGGTTTATAGCCTGAAAATGGGCTCTACAATTCAGGATAAACCATAATTGCTGGTATCCACACAACCAGACCTTACAATGCAGATTACAGTCTCCAGTTTAAGAACTGAAAATCAGTGCATGCTGCCTTGTTGTCCGCTGAACTCTGAAGGTCTCAAAAAGGCAATTCATGCAGAGTTTGAGAGACTAGAACAGGCTTGGCCCAACACAACAGACAAACTTTGTGTTCTTCCTTTTTAATTTCTGCCAGATGCAGTGGAATGCAAGCCCAAAATTCACAATAATGCACTCAGCCAAGCACTCAGGCTACAGGTTCTGAGATACAGTGATCGGTTCTGTCCAAAACAGCAAGACTACACTGGGAACTATCATCTCCTCAGAGGAATTAATGACACACACACAAAAAGTTAAGATCTGTTAGATAAAATTCTAAGATCACAGAAAGAAAACCTGTCAACCTCACTAAGCAAATGAAACTCAGACTGCTTATTACTCACCATGCAAGGAAATGGAAACATGAAAAGTTAACAGAAACTGAAGGGCTGGAGAGACACATCTCTATCTAGACAGACAAGAAGAAAGATTGGCAGAGCTACACAGAAGCATTTGTCTATAGGATGTGCAAGATCATTGTCTGCCAAAGGTTTGGAGAAGCTACAGAAGACAAAACACTTCCTACACTCAGAACACAGGAACAGAGTTAAAAGGGCAAGTTTCTGATGTTAGGACAAGTAAGTACTCTTAAGTGTAACCCTGGACCTCAAACAAATTAACTTCACAGCACTCCCATCTGCTTCTACCACCTCTAAAGAAAAAAAAGTATTAAAAAAAATGAAGTACGGGGGTGTAATTAGCTGTTCAGAGTGCAAGGGACCCGAGAGGCATCCAGAATTTACACTACAGGCCAGAACCTTATGTAAGTGAGAAATGAGCTGAGGCAACAGGAGGGGAGTTTATGTTAAGCCTGTCCTGAGGATTTGCAGCAAGGCTCAATCCTCCGGGTGACGGTCATTGATCCCTAGCATGACCCTTGGTCACTTGGTGCAGGCACACTGCTAGAATTACATTCTAGGTAAAGGCAGTTCCAGACCTCTCCTTCCATGAGGGTCTGGCAAGTTTAAGCCAACTACTTGGCACGAAACAACATTCCTCTAAATGCGCTAAGTCACTGCAGCTTGCAACTGGGCCCTCAGTCACAATATGCACCCAAAAGAAAACAGAGGACGTATTAAAGTAAGCCCAGCTGAAACAGAAGAGGGATTCCACTCTGGAAAAGAATAAGGGAACGACTCCTTCATAATTGAGGATAAAAGAAGTTACTAAAGATGGAACAAACATACACTAGGCTACAAAGGCAGGTAGCCCACCCACGGGCCTGAGGCCCAAACCAACCATCTTTAGATGATGGAGGAGGATGAAGGCTTTACAGACAGGAGGAGGGTAAGGAATGCAACTGTCTTTTGAGGTTAGTACAAATCCTGCAAGGAAGCACGGGGAGACAGAGACAGTCAAAAGTTTTTGTCCTACTTACTCCAGCCCATCTACAACATCTTCCTCCTCCTCCGAGGATGAGCCACTTTCCTCCAGGGTTCGAGCCACCCCAACTGGCATCTCCTCGGGGGGGTCTCATAGAGCCTGCTCTCCGCAGCCTCCGGGGCGCCTTCCGCAGGTGCGAGGGATCCCGCAGGAGCGGTTACCTGCGGTCAGGATGAGAAGCCCGAAGGCACAGCTGAGCGGGACAGCAAAGGAACCGGGTGGCCGAGCTCCCACCCCCCGCCACCAGCCGGGGCAGGGTGGGCAGCAGCATCACCCCCCACCAGACTATTCCCCGCCTGCCCGCGGGAGCCGCCCCGGCGCTCACCG
>VZRW01009618.1:29903-74082 GCA_013398125.1 Aegotheles bennettii
CCCAGCGCCCCGGGCGGGGCGGGACCGAACGCCGCTGCCCGGCTCGGAGGGGCTGAACGCGTCCCCCGGGGCGGGCCGGGACAGCAGCGCGGGGCTGTGTGCGGCTGTGCCACCGCCGGGCGGGGCCTGCGCCTCTGCGCCCGGGGCCTCCCCTCGGGCAGGGATCGGTGCCGCTGGGAGCTTCCTGTGTCACCAAGCTGAGCTCCAGGTTGGAAAGCGTCTCCCGAGGGAGCTGCTGCTCTGCTGACATTAAGCAGCTGCTAACGATGCTCCGTACTTTTCCCGTGACGGCTCGGCTGAAGACTGCCACAGCCGAGAGGCCCCTTGCTGTGCCCTCCCCCTGTCCCCTCTCCAGACCCTCCTGCCTGGGGCTGAGAGCAAGGCCTGGGCTGCAGCCCGGGGCTGTGGCAGGAGGCAGGCCACTTCTCCCTGCAGCAACTGAAGTCTTTCTGAGAGGCATTTCCAAGCAGGCTGACTCTGGGTCTGTGCTAGACAAAGCCTGTGTTGGAGGTTGCTAGAATTTGGTCTTTTGTCACCACCGCCCTAACCCAGCCCTGCAGCAGAAGTCACTGCTCACCTGGCAGCATGTCCTTGGGTTGCTTAGGCTTATCTGTGGCAGGGAGGTGCAGGGATTCAGCTGTTTTTAGATGGTGGTGGCGATGCCAGTTGCTGTGAAGACAGCTGTTTCTTAGAAGGATATTTTATCTTGCATCTCTTGGACCTGCTCCCTTTCCACAGCCGTGGCCCCTAGAGGGTAGCAGAGTACTGGGTGGAAGATGTGTTGCATGATGCAGCCTGGCATCAGCAGAGTTCTGTCACCCTGGTTCTCGGCTCATCCAGTTCTCGCCCTCTTTTTGTATGCACATGCTTCTCACTTCACCCGTGCCCTACCCTTGCTCTTGCCTCCTCACCTGCCCGTGACTTTCAATGCACCATTGAACAGGCTGCCCCATTCTCCGCTCAGTTGTTGCCCAGGGAGCTTTTGCACCTCACTAGGTAAGGGACCAGCTGCTCTCTGTGCTGCCACAGTGAGGACAGACAGGGCAGCACGCAGGTTTGCCTCTTCCACTACAGGCTGTATGATAATCTGCTTCTTTCTGCTCTCCAACAGCCTCTATTACATCACACTCTTCACCTTCTTTTTGGCCCTTGTTCACTTCCTCTCTGAGGTCTTCATTTACCACACTGCAGCCTTGACAATTGGAGTTATGGCACCCCTCATGGTAGCAAGTAAGTAGAGCTCTGTATCCTCCCCCCACAAACTCTCCTTGGAGCTATGACTGCCCCTCCTCCAGAAAAACTCTCCATGGGGCTATGAGCTAAGGGCAGGGAGGGGATGATGGGAAGGAATGTCTTATCTCCTGTCCAGCATTTTCTACACAACTCATCCTGTATCTCCATCACAGGTTTCTCTATCTTGGGGATGTTGATTGGGCTGCAGTACCTGGAAGTAGAAGCACTGTCACAAAACAAGAAGAAAAACTAAAGCTGAGGACCCTGTGTAGGTCAGCATTGTCTTATCGTCACTGCCTAACTTCCACTAAAGCTCAGCTGAACTTCTCCAGGACACCAGTCCCACTGGTGGATCAGTGTTGGGCTCTGTCAGTCATTCTGCATTACCAAGTGTTTTTGCTTGTTCAGGCAACATGTCAACTGACTGATGTCAATAACCAAGTCCCAGAGGAGTTTGTGTCACAGCTTGCGGGGGGCAGTTGGTGACCACCTCCCCGGTGGATAGCAGGGAATGTCTCAGGCATGCCCAGTGCACTAAGGACTTCTCTCCCAGTGTACCTGTGCGGAGGAGGTGTACAGCTACCCAAGATCCACTTTGGACCAGAAAGAGAGAATGTATGCTACCCCTGGCACTGCTGTGTAACTTGCATGTGTGTGTTCCTCAGGGGCCATTTCTAATAAATGACAGAAAACTGCTGGGCACAATGTCTGTTTTTCTGCTACGCAGCAGCAGGTAGAGGACAACCTCTGGACAACCCCAGAGCAAACAGCAGTTTCTACTGTATGTTGCAGGATAAATCATCTCTCCTTAAGCAAACCCACCTTTCTCTGATTCCTTCCCACAGAGTTCCAGGTCTGACTGCTCAGAGCTGCAGTTCTCACTCCTGCAGCATACTGGTGACAGCAAACTGTGTGCATCTCTGAGCAAGGACCGAGCTACCTCTGCAGTCAGCTGTAACTACAGGTGGAGAAAACAGGAACAGGTTGCTTAGATCTAGATGAAATAATGCCCAAAGCAGATGGGCAGTGCAGAGAAGGTAGGAAGGAACCAGCAGGATCTCCTAGCTGGGAAGACAAGGCATGTGCAGGAGAAAGGCAGGAAAAACACAGAACGAAGAGCACAATGGTAGCACAGGGCAGAAATATGATTTTTCCATTCTGCAAAACACTTCAGGCCATTAAAAGAGCCACATGCAGGCTATTTCAACCATTCAGGTTTCATTGTACATTTCAAATGTTTTTATTTTATATAAAAACTATTGAAAAGCCATTTTACATCTCCATCCTAAACTATCAAAGATAGGACTTGAATATTTTTGATGTGTCAAAAGGCTGTATAATTTCACCCAAAAACGTTTTGTCAAAAATGGTATGTCAGAGAGGACTATTTTAATCCATTGCACCTGGCTGTGTTTTTTTCTTGTCCCGTCCCCCCCAAAGGATATATGCATAACTGCATGATTTAAAGAGTACAAGGACACTTGATGTCTCCACCAGCAGAGGGATGCTGGAAAGGAATGGGAAAGGATACAAGGATCTACATTTGTGTTTAGAAGAGAAACAGCAGCATACAGAAGGGCAGTGTCTATGAGACACAAATGTTGGTAAGAGGCTTCTTCCCTGTTACAAAGTAGGAAGCTTCCACACTGGAGCAAATCTTGGATTCCCATCATAAACCCCTCTCTGGCTGTGAAGAACAACACAGCCTTGGCTAGTTATCTCAGTAACACTTCACAAAAGTTTTTACGTAGTGTTGAAACGTGCAGAAGGCACTTTTATGATGAAGGAAGAAGATGGTCCTCAGCCCAGGGAGCTTGTGGTTTGACTCACTCCTGCTACTAGTGTAGTGATGAGCTGGGCTTAGGCTGTAGCTTCAACATGAGCTGCAGAACTAGTCCTTGCCTCCACATAGAAGGAGACATATTGGTATCGCTCAATTATTCCTAATATATAGGTAAATCAGGGCAACCTCAGTGAATTCTGAGCAGGGGTTTATGCGCACACAGACTAAGAGTGCTTCATCTGGGACAGCCATGTGATAAAACCAGAGCTGGCAGTGGCAGTGCTTTACACTTGCTGGTGATGTGAGGCCTCTACCCTCACCTGTGCAACATGGAGCATCAGGGGCACAGCAGCAGAGCAATTCCTCTTCCCAAGAGCCACCTGAAAGCTCTTCCAGGGCTGCTCACAGTGTGTGGTCCAGCTTCTGCAATTCATGTCACAGCTTGCCTGTGAGAGGAGACTGCCACATGCAGGGTGCCACCCTTATGCTCAGGGCTAGCCCGGAACTATTGTTGGGGATCCAGGCAAGGCGATGTGTCGGGGATCCAGGCGATGTAACCTCAATCTAGCAGCAAGCCGCCCCAGAGCGCTGGGTGCGCAGGGAGCGCAGAGCCGGCCGCCCTTCCAGCACTTGATGTCCTTGCTGGTATTGTAGGTTTAGCAGTTATCGACGTCCACCACACAGAGTACGTCCTGCTCTCTCCTCTGGTGCTCAGGCACTGAGGTACCCTGGTGCCCCCAGCCCTGCCTTTTAAGCTCCTTAGTCTTGTTAAGTAGTTAACCTTTATTATTACAAAACAATTAACACCTGAGTGTAATGGTCAGTGGGGCTGCTCTATCAATCAACAATCAGTTAGCACTCTGATCAACCTCTACACTATGGCTTTTCTTGGCGTGTGTGCTTTTTTTTCCCAGCATACATGGTGGGATGGGGGGTAGCAGTGAGTTTTTCCAACTTTTCTTCACAAGCAACAAAGTCTCCAAAACAGCGAGGTGCAGAGGTATAACTGAAGAGAGCAACTGCCTTGTTTTGCTCTTTCACACTCTCCACAAACAGTTCACTGGGCTCCCATCCTGAAGCTGAGCCCCTGTCATGGTGCACTTGTAACAGGAGGACAGTGTAGGTAGCAAAGATGGGAATGAAGGGGGCTGCATCTCTCAGCTCTGCCACCCCTCCATTTCACAGCTTTGATTCCTCAAGGACTACGGGATCAGTGTGGGCTTCTGGCATCACTTTCTGCAAGTCAGAGAAAAACAATATGGTTAGTATCCTGGGTGGCCAGACCCAGGCTTCAAAGAGATCAGCTGGCCAGAGGCTGGCTAATGAATAGCTCATGCTGGAGTATTAAAATCCCCAAAGAATCACCATCCTCAGAGAGTACACCTGCTTCCCTCCTCCTTCTCCAGACCCTTCTGTCCAGACATGGGGAACCGGGGCAGCAGGGCAGAGCGAGAGTCCCACTTCCCTTAAGGACTTACTGTAGTCCTCAGACAACAATTAATTCACAGAAGCTGTACAGGCCCAGGTATCAGCCCCACCGCCAGCTCACTGAAAACATTTCACTGTGACACAAGATCAGCCTCGAAGCGGTGAAGCGGCAGGGCCAGTTCCCTGGGCGAGGGAAGGAGCTGGGAACTCCTCCTGTGGGGCAGCACAGTGTCTGTGCAAGCACCAGAGAGAACCTGCATCCTGGGCACCTTCAGGAGGCTCAGCACAGCAATGAGCTCCTCTCTGTCCTTACGCTAGCATGTCTGAGGGCCTCTTCAACTCCCAGACAGATCGCTGGTTCTGCTCATCTTCAAGTCTTTTCATCCCCACTCCCATTCAGGGCTGGCACCCTCTTGCCTACTTCTTCTCTGTCCCTAGTTTGGACTTACACCTGGGATAATTTCACAGAGTGGTACAGATAAGGCCTTCTTCAAATTTCATTACTGATATCTTAAACAGCCATAAGAAATTAGAGGCAAACACACAAAAGTTTTTTCTGCATAAATTCTATAGAAGAATTAGCCCATTTACTTGAACCCTCCTACAATTTCTTCCCTTAAGATAGAGGGAGCTGCAGAGTAACTTCCAAGAGGAAAAGCAAGGACAACTGACACTGCTGCCCAATTACCACCCTTTCTGGGCTGCATGACACAGCCAAACTTTCGCAATTCTAGTTCAGCCTTCCTGGGTGAGGCTTGATGAGCTCTCCTCTGCTGAGCCTTTCTGGGGTGTGCTGGGATTAGACCAGAATCTTCTCTTTCCCCCAGCGGGTTTCAGATACCTCTCTGTGGGTTCCGACTCGGGTTACAGCATGACACCACGGTTGTCACCAATTTAGAAGACACCATGCAGACTTGTAATGGTAAGTGTGGAGTCTCCCACAGCTTGGGCTCCGAGTTAACTCACTATGGGGCAAGACTGACATCTGAGGCAGGAGTCAGACATGCATGGGAAAGAGGTTCACATCCCCAGTGCAGCTCAAGAGTACTTCAGGCAGCATGGAAGCAAAAGAGACAAAACAGCTTCATTATGAGTAGCCTCTTACACAAAGTGCAGGTGAAAAGGTTTTACAGAGGTCAGCAGCAATATCCCAAAGCAGAGGAGTGAGGTCAGGAAAGCTTCAGAGATTCCTGGAAGCAAAAGCCAGGAAGTGCAAAGAGGAAACTCCTAACAGTGGGAGAGGTAGGAAGGTGCACGAAGTAGCACCAGAGGTAGAAGTAAGGGCAAAGCTGCGTTTAGGCTTGGGAAACCCCACCAAACTGCATCATGGCAACACTCTGGCAACTCTGAATAGGCTCCCCAAGCACCTCTGGGGTCTGAACACCACTCAACTGCTGTGGAGCTACAGGAACAGAGGCTTAGGAGATCAGGCAGCCTGCAGGGCTCCACTGCCTTGGGAATTATGCCTGCTCTTGCAGCTGGGAGTCACAGTACTGGAAAAGGACATGCAGACAGCCTGCCCATGGCTTTGGGATAGGAGGAGAAAGCTGCTTGCCACAGACTAAGCACAGAAAGGGAGCAGGGAAGTTTGGGAAGTGGAGGATGGGATACACACTGTTTGTGCCTACCACACGAAACTCCAGCAGGTTTTTTTTTATTGGTAGTATTTCACTAGAGAGTTGGCATGCTACAGCTTGCAAGGGACTCCAGTAAGCTTGCCCTAATGCCCTAAGCTAGCCTCACCTTGGGAGGAAAAAGCAACATGCTTTTGGGTATTCCACTGAGATCCATCAGATGCATCTTTGCATTCAGGCAAGCAAACAACCAGCAAAAAAAGGATACTTGGCCCTAATCAAGTCCTGAGTTATCCAGGACATGGTTTGAGGACATAGAAGAACTTCAGTCCTGTTTTAAACAAATCCCTTGCTGTGGCTGCACACCTACAGCAAGTCATTGGTCATCCAAAATCATCCACTCATCAGTTCCCATCAGTTTTCAGCCCTGCTGGTAGCATAACACTTCAGACAAAAATTTAAATTTTATTACAATTCAAAAACTAGGGCAAAATCTGAAACCGCTTTACTCCCTATTCTCTGTTATTCAAGAATAGGCTCCACACACAAAAATTCAATTTATCTACCACTATATAAGACTAGCACAAAGTAGTCTCAAGTGCTCTGAACACACGTTAATCAAATTTGCAAGTTTCAAAGAGGCCTAGCAAAGCCCAGTCTGAATGAAAAGACAGTCCTGTCATTTTAGAATCCCACACTTTAGATAACAGCTGCATTCTTAACAACCCACACAAGCTTAAAAGTATTTCCAAAGAAGTGTTGCCTAAGACTTTTCTTGAACAGTTCACTCCCAAGTCTAAACAAACCATGGAAAATCAGCAAAGATACTTATTTCATAATGCAAATAAACAATGCAGGAAGGTTTGCATGGATGTTGGAAACCAGGAGCAGATGAGCACAGGCTGTACACAGCATACACGAGTATAACGTGTATGGTGAATCAACTGACAATACTACAGAAACCTTAAGGCACGATGTTGGAAAGGAGTCAGATGCACTTAGAACAAAGAGACTCATTATCATGTAAAACGGGCATTTGATCCAAGTGTCCTGAGATACAGAAAGCTAAGCCTGCTGGCCTGTGGGAACTGAGGCAGACAGAAGCAGGAGGATTGTTGGAACCACACTACAGCTTTATTAGTGGAGGACAAGGTGTCCACAATGCCATTAGGCTAATTTACTTCACACAAGTTCTACTAATCACAACATCTGTTTGATTATAACCATAAGCAGATAAGGGCACCGATAGAAGACAAACTGCTGTGAACACAAGGCAGGTCCTGCAGGAAGAAGGGGAAACATCCTGCAGCAGGGACACAGTGGCCAAAAGCTCTGACAGGTGGCTGCTGGAAGGCTGTGATTCCTGGGCAGAGAGTCAAGGCTGATAAATGCTGACCCTTGTCACTGAAGCTATAGCTTTATACACTGCTCTTCTCCCTGCAAAGTCAACAGCCCAGCCAGATTCTAAGCTTTCCATTTCATCACAAAAAGCCACTACTAGGTGTCCTCAGGAAGTCCAAGGTGGCAGTTCTGCTGACCCCCCTCCTTACTTCTCCAAGAATTGAAAACTCGTATCGTTTCATGATCGCTGTGTCCAAGACAGCCTCCAACCATCACATCACCCACAAGTCCTTCTCTGTTTGCAAACAACAGGTCCAGTGGGGCGCCTTCCCTAGTTGATTCACTCACCAGCTGTCAGGAAGTTATCTTCCACACACTCCAGGAACCTCCTTGGACTGCTTCCTTTCTGCTGTATTATATTTCCAGCAGACATCTGGTAAGTTGAAGTCCCCCACAAGAACAAGGGCTAGTGATTGTGAGACTTCTTGCAGCTGCTTATAGACTATTTTGCCTGCCTCTTCATCCTGGTTGGGCAGTCTGTTAACAGACTCCCACCATGACATCTGTCTTGTTGGTCTTCCCCCTGATTCTTACCCATAAACACCCAACCATCATTAAGCTCATCACCATCATTAAGCTCTATGCTATCGAAACACTCCCTAACATACAGGGCCACCTCTCCTGCCTTGCCTACCTTTTCTGGAAAGTTTATAGCCATCCATTGCAGCACCCCAGTTGTGCGAGTCATCCCACCATGTTTCCATGATGGCAACTATATCATAGTTTTCCTGCTGCACAATGGCTTCCAGCTCCTCCTGTTAACTGTCCATGCTGCACGCACTGGTATAGATCCAGGCATCTTTTGGGGGGTGAGAAGCCCTAATTCTTACATGACTATTCTCAGGTACTTCTGTAGTTTCTAACACATTAATAACCCTTGTGTCTTTGCTGCTGCATAGATCTCCATCCCCTACCTCCAGTGAGGTGGTAGACCAAAGGAACTTGCTAGCACACACCATGCCACAAACATTGGCATACTTATCTCTAGCAAGCCTGGCTTTATACCTTTCCCCCTTCAAATCTAGTTTAAAGCTTTTTCAATGAGCCCTGCTAACTCCTTTCTCCCTTTGAGACAGGTGTACCCTATCTGTTGCCAGCAGACCTGGTGTTGTGTAAACTCACCCATGATCAAAAAACGCCAAATCCTGCCAGAGACACCAGGCTTGGAGCCAGGTAATGATCTGCTGGCTCTTCCCACTCTTTACCTCATCATTCCCTGCAACTGGAAGGATAGAGGAGAACACTACTTGTGCTCCCGATCCCTTAACTAGTTGTCCTAAGGCCCTGAAGTCTCTCTTGATTGTCCTCTGACTTCTTGTTGCAACTTCATCACTGCTTACCTGAAAAATCAATAATGGATAATAATCCAAGGGCCTTACCAGGGTAGGAAGCTTTTGCCTCACAACTTTAACCTGGGCCCCAAGGAGGCAGCAGACTTGCCTAAGAAGTGGGTCTGGTCTGCCTATTAGGCCTTTTGCTCCCTTCAGAAGGGAGCCTCCTGTGACAATGACCCACCTTTTTTCTTTATGGAAGCAGTTTTGATGCAGGGTGTATACAGCAACATGCCTGAGCCTCATATTGACACTGGCAATTGTACCAAGCTAGGTGTGCAAAAAAATACCAGTACACAGCAAGCAGGCTTGCCCAGCTCATGCAGCTACAGCTTCTCAACTGCTTGGTCCCAAATCAACACCACATATGTACCCTGCTGAAACTGCCACGGACTGCAGCATTGAGATAGCTTCAGAAACACTCAGCCCGGAGTCAAATCTTGCCCTGTCCATGGGACTCTTCCTCATGCTTGCATCAAAGCATGGCAGCTTCATGTTCCTTGGAGCACACACTCTAGTCTTAGAAGGATTAAGGCTGTTTTTCCCAACAGACTCACTCTACTTTTGCCTGTTAGTCCTGTTGGCTGTGGCACTAAGCGATACACACATTTGATGAACACCTTGAAAAGCAAAGGTGGTTAACTGGGCGGATCAGCCAGTCGGTGTGAAGCAGAGGACAGTGAGTAATAAAGCATTACACCCCAAGCAACAGCCGAGAAAATGCCAAGTGCCATTGAGAGTCACAGATCAGCAAGCACAGAGCTTTACAATTTTCAGGCATTCTTATACCAAAAGGCACCAACCCAATGACTGTTATTGCTAGATGTTTTTAAACTTCCTTCCTGAAGTCAGCCATGAGCCCTAGCTGTGATCAAAGCCAACTCTTCTACAGGGCTCCTGGAATCACTTCCAGCCAAGAATCTGGACTGTAAAAGTAATGTCAGAGAAGAGTCTCCAAATGCCTGTATCTCCTCTCCCCAGTAACTTACTGATAATTCAGTTCTCCACCTTTCCAGCACAAGGCTTTGCCTTGCTGCACCCCATTGAATCCCTATACCCCTACCTGATTTGAGTCAGGTGGGATCTACACTCTGTTATTGAAAGCTGTCTTGTCTTTCCTCTCACATGGGTACCTGAGAAGGCCAGAAAGATTCTCCATACTCTACAACCATTGTTGTCACCCCAGAAGTGCCATTGGCTTGGTGCCTGTGCCACCCATAAGTGTTCAGAGAAGCAGATTAGTGAGATCCTCCTACCTTTGTGTATGAGCTAGTGAGCAGGAATGGGAATTGACGGGGTTAGGGTTACAAGCTAGAATCCCATAATCCGTGATCTGATTGCTGCCTTGGAGTCTCTGTAACAACAGCCACAAGTCACCATCCCAGAAAAGATGGAGGCAAGTAGGGAAGGAAATGAAGGGGGGGTGGGGTGGTGGTGGAATGAGAGAGAGGAACAAGCAAAGGAAGAAACCAGTAAAATCACCCAAGCATATGTAAGGCAGCTGTTCCACTTAGAAAAGCTCCAGTACCTGACGACTCCATCAGAGCTCTCCACAAAGGCAGCACACAAAGCTCAAGCCCAGCTGGGTGCTCCCCAGACTGAGGCATCCATGTTAGTGCAGAACACCAGGTTCAACCCACCTTCAGCTGGTTGAGCACCTGGGGTGGGTTGTTAAGCTTGAGAAGTTCCCAGGTGAGCTCAACCATGTGGATGCCACATTTGGGGGTGTGGTGGGCTGTCTGTCATGACTTCCTCAGAGCATGACTCCTCAGGGGAAGGAGCTGCCAGTGGAGTTTTTGTCTGACTGAGACGTCTTACCTCACACACATCCCTCTGGTTCTTACTGCAGTCAGTTCTGGAGGCTTTTAGGATTATAGAAATGACACCTGTACCACCTTTGCTCTGGTCTCAATGTCGTCCCCCCCCAGCTGCAAGCTTTTACAATTGTACTTACACTAAAAGATTTATACTAAAAATGGCTTAAGCAAAAGTGTACTGTTCATCTAGTGAGAGAAGTGTCTGACAAAGGGAAAGCACCTTACTACTACTAGGCATCATGTTCATTGCCAAAGGACCTTGATATTTCCTAGGCCTTTCACATATTCTGTTATGAATTAACTCACAGTGCCACCAGCACCTCTCATTATAACCCTGCTGCCTCAGGGCTTGCAGAGGATGGTTTGGCCTTACAATTAATCTTCTGCCTTTGACTTCAGCATTGTTAATCAAGGCATACAAGCAGTTTGGTGTATATCAAACCAGACTGGTCTTCACCCCACCGTCATCTTAGCTAAGTGTGTTCCAGTTAGACCCATTCACACCAGGATTCTGGAAGACCAGTTGTCTTCTAGCTTGGTTCCGGAGGCCATGATGCTCACCACTGCTAAAATCAGCCAAAGTTGTATGCTTCAGAGCAGAAAAAAAGCAGGAATTTTTTTCAAGTTATGAAAAAGGGGGGGGGGGAGGGGGCTTCTTTACCCAGACTAGATAAATTGTCCAGCTGTTCCCCCCCCGATCTAGTCTAGAATTATATGTGCAAGAACTAATCAAGGCAGCATCAATTCCCTTTACTTATCCTACCCTCTGCATTTGTTCTCAGATAGTTCAGTAAAAAAACATAAACATAAAAAAGCATATATTTTGTAATTGAAAATCCACCTTCCTGAGCAGCCAGTCAGTGTGGAGCTGCTTCTTGGACCTTCTGGTCTCTCTCCAGATCAGACTGCTTAGATTATCTGGAAGAATGCAGCACTGTCTTCTGAAAAGAGCTGACTTGAGCCAGCAGAGAACTGAGCTTTGCTAGTCATAGTTGCTGATGGCTTCATGAACACTGGGTCATGAACCACTGAAGGAGGTCTCTGCTAATATCCTAGACAGGAGCCCGGAGCAATAAGGAAAAAAGCCTCAACCAGCTCCCAGTGCCCTCCCTTTCCCGGCAGGGAGAGTTTCTAAGATTATCCATTGCAATAAGTTCACCAGAGGCCCCTCCCACATGCAAACAGCTGCATCTATTGCACAGCATGCCATGGGGACATCATGCCCTGAGCTCTGGTGCTCACATATGAACTAGCAGCCTTGTCTGCAGCACTGCATGAATTGTGGGGAGCCAGGCTGCTCTAGCCCTTATTTGGGCTTCCTCCTAGCTTCCTCCAGTCCCATGCCACTTGGCAGCTGAGGACAGGGAACAAACAGAATAATCTGCCTCCCTATGGGGCTGGAATAATAGTTACCCAACTCTGAACCAGGGCAAAGCTCAGTGCATTGTGAGGGAAAAGAAGAATTGAGCACAGCATTGCCCTGCATCTGTCCCTAGCCAACACAAAGATGCGTGAAGCCCTGCAGACTCCCAGAGGACCAGAGCCTACAGATTCTGCATGACATTAACCGTAAGCAAACAGAGGCCCCAGCAGCTGGCAGAGCTGGGATTACAGTCACCTGTCTGAAAATGCCAACAGGGAGCTTCCCCACAGGCTGGACAAGAAGTGGTGGGATAAGAAAAGAGAATCACAGCTGCAGTCATAACTCTGAAAGGGCCAGCCCCATTCCTAGAAAGGAGGGAAGTTGGGTGTTGTCCTGAGCTAACAGCAGGGGCACAGCAGGGATTGAAGGGGGGTTTACTCACTGTCTGTTCATTATCCAAATTGGCCTGCTGTCTTCGGAGATCAGCCTTGATGAACGCTGGGAGAAAGGGAGGAAGAGAGATATGAAGCCAGTTAAGTCACCATGCAGAGCCCAGATCAATTTCTCCATGACTCAAAGGGGCAGTAGAGGCCTCAGACAAGACAGGAACATGTTACGGTCAGCAAGGGAAAGCACTCTCCTGGATAAGGCAGAGAGCACTTCTGAAACGAGCAGGATGGATAGACTCCTTATTGCAGCACGTGAAAGGTACACTTTGGAGACCCCAGCCAGCAGCCAGGGCAAGAAGCCTTGGGTCTTCTTTGCAACACAGACCAGATGCTTAAAAAAGCACAGCAGCATTGCTATGGGACTGCTGCATGGGTCCTGACCTTTCCTGCAGGCACCACTACACACAAAAGTCCTTCAATTCATATGGCAAACCCAAGGGGAAGAGTCACAGCAGAGGAACACTGGAAAATGTAATTACCTGTCATAATGGTCCCCAGGAACAGGAAGGAACAAAGAAAGAGGTTTCCTGCCTTCGTCTCAAAGTGATCCATGATTTGCCCTTGGCTGATGGTGAAGGCAATACCAAAAATCTACAAACCAACAAAGGCAGTGTCAAGCTGTACAGCCCCAAAAGCTTCTCAGCTTTACCAATGTATCAGAACATACAGGCCAGCCAAGCTGTTGGCCTAGTGAAGTTAAAGTTTTGTTATAAACACACCCAGAGGCACCTCCTTGCAGCTCATGGGAAGACAGGTGACCCTTATGTCTGGAATCCCATCTCTCATTGGAGAAGAGCCAGGTCCTAGGCTGTTAGGTGCAATGTTGGAAAAGGCAAGGATGATTGGCATCCTAATGGATTTTCCTAAGCAAAAACAGAATGGGTGCCTCTGGAGAAATGCCATGAGGAACATCATTCAATAAGCCAGGCCCCAAGGTGCTTAGATCTGCTTAGATTTGCTTACAATAATCATGGACAAGAAATAGGAGTCAAGGCTGGGAACTACAATTCAATCTCTCTGCCTGTAAGGAGGCAAGCAAAGGGAAAACAGCACACCTACCTGTGCTGAGACATTAAGGAGCCCTGATGATGTTCCTTCTGACTCTGGGTATGTCAACTCTGCAGCAAACTCGAAGCCCAGGGGAAGGTATCCCGTCATGAAAAACCTGTAAAGAAACACACAGAAAGGAAGACTCAGCAACTGCCAGAAGGAAGAAGGAGGCACAGTGTAGCCCATATGCATTTTGGGATATGGGCTTCACTGACAGCACGGGATGGTTTCCCTAGGGGTCTAATCACAGAATCACAGAATTCTAGGGTTGGAAGGGACCTCGAAGGATCATCTAGTCCAACCCCGAAGTCTAAGCCAACCCTTCGTGGCCAGCTCTCCATGGGATAACTTTCTGCAGGTCAGCAGATGCCGCTGGTCCTCCCCAGCACATGGCAAGCTCCAAAAGCTCTTGAACATTGGCAAGGGCTCTGCACAGTGCTGTGAGGAGCCCCAGGCACCTGGCAGCAAGCGGTCTGACAGATAATAAAAATAATACAGTAATATTTAAATTAACAATGAGATAAAGACAATGATGAGATAAAGGCAACTACATCAAATGTGAAATACAAAAATTAAAATTTTGACTGGCATAAGTGCATCCAGCTAATGTGCAGGGGGGATGTAAGGTGGGTGGGGAAAACTACAGCAGGGTTTTGCTCAAGAAGCCAGGGAGCAGGAACCTGTCCCGCTGCCCACTGACCCCCCCATGGCCACACCGGTGCTGGTACTGCCATGCACATTGTGCAGACAGGGAAGGAGCATCGCAATGGTGGGGACTGCTGCCTCTTCATGTTCCCAGTTGCCCAGGGATGGGGTCTAGGACAACTGTCCACTGCCAACTGTACACCACCAACTGTCCACTGCAACCAACTCTCCGCTAGACAACTCTTCGCCAGAGACTTCTACAGAGCTGACTCCTCACCAGGACAACTGCACGCCTATCAGCAGATAGTGTTTGTTCAGTACTCTGAACAGACCCTCGGGGAACAGTGGCTTAGCTCATAGTGCTCCATTTTTTGCGAGGAAACTGTGTATATAGAGAGGAAGTTCAGGTGTATGATTCACACAATTTGTAACATGAAAAATTAACAATGAGATAAAAGCAACTCAGTCAAACTCGGCTCATTTCAGGTCATAGTCCTAAACATCACTTAAAAACTGTGTTTTGATATTTTTTAATTGCATTGCATTTGTTTGATATTACTTTTAGAAAATGTTTTTGGATGTTTTGTAGTTGCATTCTTTTAACATAGCTTTTAAAAAAATTGTGATTTTTTTAATTGCATTTGTTAACATGACTTTTAGAAAATATTTTTTCATGGTTTCTAATTGCATTTGTTTAACATCACTTTTAAAAATGGTTTTGGATGTTTTATAAGTGCATTTGTTTAACATCACCTTTTAAAATTGTGTTCTAATGTGGTTTTGATTGCATTTGTTTAACGTGACTTTTAGAAAATATCTCACATTTGACTGAGTTGTATTTATCTCGCCATTAATTTTTCATTTCTCATGTTTGATTGAGTCGCCTTCATCTCACTGTTGTATTTTCATGCTACAAATTGTGTGACTCATACACCTGAAATCCCCTATATATACACACACACAGTTTCCTTGCAAAAATCAGAGCCTCTGTTCCCCAAGGGTCTGTGCATGGTGCTGGACGGGCACTATGTGCCAATCAGTGGCCAGCTGTCCCAGCACAGGGGCAGCGGTGTGGAAGTGCCCGGTGGCTAGTTGGAGGCTTACAATTGTTCTTTTCCACAAGGCTGAGGAGGATGCTGGGGTGGCAGGACACTGTGCCTGTGAGTCCCTCAATTTAAAAAACACCACCACCACCCCCCAAAAAAAGATTAAAAAAACCCAAAACAGCCCAAGGTCAAAAAAAGGGCATGCTCTCCTACCAGGCAGTGCTCAGGCAGGCAGCTTCCCCCCCATACCCTGCACCCAGAGCTGCACCTGGAGCTGCTCCCCTTGCTGCTTACCCTCTGTCTCCCCCACCCTTTGCCCCTTTGCCTGTGCACCTCCTCCTACTCCCACGAATGGAACCTGCACTGTGGCAGGGCAGGAACCAGCTCACTCACAGTCCCCCCTCCGCTGCCCATGAGAGTTCGCTTGCTGCCAGGTGCCTGGGGCTCCCAGTGGCACTACGGAGAGCCCCCACCGATGTTCAAGAGCTTTGAGAAGGTTGCTGTGCTCTGGGGAGGACTGGCAGTGCAGTGGCACACTCCAGGGAGGACTGACTGCATCTGCCAACCTGCACAGAGTTGTCCTGCAGAGAGTTGGCCAGAGTTGTCTCATGGGGAGTTGTCCCGTGGAGAGTTGGCCCATTCCATCCCCTAGCATTGTCACAGCCCAGGCTGCTGTCTAACTTCCTCACCATGGCACAGCTCTTACTCCTACCCAGAAATACCCTTGTCCACAGCCCCAAGGCACAGAGCCAGGCCAACAGGCAGCTGCCAGTTTCTACAAGAACAAGGCATTAAAAGCAGCATCTCTCACACGTAACTCTCATTCCCAGCATGGTCAAACAGCCACCCAGGCCCACATGCTTTTCATTCATGCCCATTGGTTTGTCTATGGGGCTGTGGTACCACCCACTTCCCAAATGCTTTCAGCTGGTTACCTGGAACATTTAAGGCAGCTGCAGCGGAACAGGGCCATGCTAGTGTCTCTTACTCTAATGGAACACATAGAAGAGAGGGATGGGAAGAGGAGATCATTTTGTCCTTAAGCCATACAGAAATCACACACAGGCTGTGTCTCCCCAGTCCCTTCTGTGCCATAAGCTTTGCCTCCCTGCTCATGCCCTAGCAGCTCACCTGCCGAGGAAAGCAGCCTGCATGTGAACTTACCCCAGCACGCCTGCAGTCACAAAGACCACCCAGAGGTGGCCTAGGCTTAGAGTGAAGGTGTAGACTACCATTCCCACCAGAGACATGATGTAGACGACTAGTGTTGTCTGTCTGCAAGGAAAGCAGAGTCAGGGTTTTATTTAAAAAAGGTTGCTCAGCTCTCCGATACCCTTACACCAGACAGAGGAACTGGAGTGACAGAGAACATGGAAGGGCCTGCACATACAGCATGGCAGCAGGAGAAACAAAAACAGGACCTAGGAGTTTTCACATCCCTACCTCATGACCAAGGGCTTCGCTCCCTGTGGGGCTGGGGCATCACATCTATAAGGTGGCACCTATGAGGCAGCCAAGAAGCTCAGATCCTGCCATGGGCTGACAGGTCCCTGGTCATGTACTGTACATGCCTCTTGAGGGGGAGAACAAGAGCCAAATAAAGAGATCATTAATCTTTCTTGGGCACCCTCTGTACTATAACCAGCTGGACACACTTACTTACAAGCAGGAGCCAAGGGGATTGAGCACTCCCAAGCAGGAAAGCAAAGGGAAGAGGTGAGAACACTGCTACAGTGTTATGGGTCTCTATTTTCCAGTGCCATCCAGAACACCTTTCACTGCTGCTCCTTTCTGTTTTTAAACTGCCTACTGTACTTGGAGAGGTGATGTGTAAGCCAGGTTGCCCTCACAGCCTCACCCTCAAGCCACGGGAGCATTTAAGCAGGGCTACTGCCAGTTCCACAGCTGAGGGCAGCTGAGCCATGAGCTTCTGTCTCTGGGCAGGGGGGACTAAGAGACTCTGTGCCCAGGAAGCACGCCATGCAGATCCTGTGAACAGCCAGACCTGCAGCCTGGCCACGCTGAGGACCATGGCTGGGCTCAAAACTGTGAGACATATGCGGCAGCCCAGACCAGCCTTACCAGAACTGAAATGTTAGCAATTGTCTTCCCTGACTAAACACTAAGAAAACCCTTCACAGCTCTGTCTAGTACAGGAGGTAGCAAGTAGGCCATCACAGGACATAGTTTTGGGAAGGGGAGGGGACTTTCTACCAAATTTTAGTCTTAATCCATTAAAGAATGTGTTTGGTGTCAGTTCCTAGAATTCTACTAAATAAACTAAACCTTAAACTATTTTCACTTGTTTTTTTTTCCTTTTCAATGCCAATGACCACCATCACAAATCCAAGCTGCAACGGGCAGCTGGTATTATATTGTGTAATAAAATGTTTCCAGTACAATGAATTACCACAGATAAAACCAGAATGTTGCAGCTAAGGTTCTGTCCTCCCTCACTGCTGAAATGACTGAACTCAGTGGGGGTCATGCTTACACATCAATCCTTATCCACATACAGGCTTGAGAAGCTAACTTCAGACTTCACCTATTGATCCATGCCTACAAAGGTTCACCAGACCCATTTAATGTATTGAAAGTCTAAATGGCATTTTGCTGTGACAAGTAATTTTGTTTTGTATCAAAGAGGTAGGCAAATCCCTTAACCTCCGATGCTGTATCATTTCTAATATGTTCTTTCCAATGCTTTCATGGAGGAAAAAAGTCATCTGTGAGGGCAGCATAAAGGGGCTGCTTACTTCTGCTATAACCCATTATAGAGAGCTGCTACGTGGCTGGCACACAGCCTGGAGCCTGCAGAAGAGCTGAAAGACTGACAGAGGGGCTAGAGAGCAGCCCCAGAAAGTGAAACAGACACAGGTAAAAGCCCTTTTCTGCTCAGTACAGGTTCCTCAGATATCTCTCATGAGTTCTTATGCCCCCTTGGCAAGTAGCCATGGAGTAAAATTGCCAACTAGGAAAGGGGCTTCAGGCTAGAATTACAGCTCCCTGGGCTGCATGGACCAGGTTTGAACTGGGTGCTCCTTTCATGTACAATGGTCTCCAAACTACACAGCAGTCAGTGCTGAAGTACAAGTGCAGGCCTCCAAGAGGTGGCTGTGGCCCTAAGAAGCTTAGTCTCAGCCACCAGCAACACTTGGCACATGATTTTTATTTTTTCTCCTCACAGCCAGTTTTGGCCTCAGTGCAGAGCTCTTAGGATAGTCCCACAAAATCTCACCCAGTTTCCCAGGCTTATGATTCAGTATTGTAAGTTTGTATCTGATTCACCCTGTTGTGACAGTTGCGCTTCACCCCTCATCTCCAGGCAAAGGTGATGAATGAGTTAGTGACCAGATGTGGTCAGGACTTTGTTTCACATTGATGCTACCTCATTAGTGGAGCTGCAAGAAAGAAGTTCCCAGAACACGCAGCCCCCCACTGAGAACTAGAGCAGGCAGGTCCTAGAAGCAGGCAGCTGTTGAACATGTTCTCCATTGGCACTGCAGAACTAAGTGGGGGACAAAATAGAGAAAACTGCTTGATCTTGCCATGGGTACCTCATTTACTGCACATTAGCTAGCTCTAGGAGACCATGAGCTTTCCTCACTGACCTCCATGAATCATTAGGCTCCAGCAGGACAAAATGAATCAACAGACCCTTGTGAAAGAACAAGGCCACACGCTTGAGTGCTGCGGAATCTTGCCGCGGGAAACAGCCTCAAGCACACAAGCAGACTTCTGCTAAACCAGACGTTAGCAAGACCCTGCTCCCCTGAGCATACCACTGACGGCATGAAAGGAGATTTAGTGCCTAGCAGTCCAAGCTAGACCCAAAATTTCAAAAGGGGTTTAATTGAAAAACAGGTAGACAGAGGTGCATAGGGAAACAAGGAAACCCCTGGGGAAAAACACCGAGGCAGGGCGTTTCTCAGGATATGGCCTTTGTCACCACGTTCACTAGAGGACAACGGGTGCCAGGGCATGGAATAACGCCCAGTTTTGCTTGATAAGCCTCTTATCACAGCCATAAATATCTTATGGGAAAGATAAAAACACAAAGGAGGAGGCACAGATTCACAGAAGACATTCACACAGCATTCTGGTGTTTTTAGCAACCTGCTCCCATGATGGCCCTACAGGGACTGGTAATTATCATTGTCTGAACCAGGTACCACCAGACTCCTTAACAGACTCACTAGTGCTGTGACTGCAGGCTGAAAGTTACACATCCTGCTACATCACCTTAGGACAACCGGGGTGAACCTGCCTCCATTCTCTGGTATGTGGGGAGGAAGTTCAGTGCACCCATGTGGAAGCAGTGCTACCAAAGCACCAGCTGCCAAGGCTCTGCAGCAGAGCCAGAGGGAGATCTGTGAAGGAGCTGACATGCTTATCACTTAGGCGAACCTAAGCTGCCCTGACATTCATCTGCTCTCCCAGCCACATTCCCTACACTTCTGAAGAGGCAGATTAAAGAACTCACACAAGGGACTGTGAGAAAAGAGAGACCTTAAGGAAAAAAAAGCCAGCCAGGGCCAGCACCAGCGGGGAACAAGACTGAAATGAAGAGCACAACTCCTGCTGGCCAGCCAACTCCAGAGGAAGCCCTCGAGTAAGGAACAGACACGACCCAGCCCAGCCGCGTCTCACAAAGTCACTTGGATGAGGAAAGCCAAAGAGACAGGACCAGACTTATGGAGGATTGGAGCTGTGAAAACACTACAGTCAAGCAACATCTGAAGCATCAAATGAACAAGGGGCAAGGGGGAGGCCACAGCCACGTGCCACAGCTCTAGCTGCTCACAGAGATGTTGTGTGCAGCTCCAGAGTGCTCTGCTGTACAGACTGAGATGACAGATGGCCCCACAGGCTTTGCCATGAGGACAGCACATTCCAGGCTGCACAAGACCCTGAACAAAGGCCTTGTCCCTATACTCCCAGAAGGATCTCTCTGCTGAGAACACTGAGGTGTCAGATGCTGGAGAAGGGAAGAATTGGAGAGGGTTAGTGTGGTTTTCACCACCACCTCATCTTTCAGCACTCAGTTTTATACAATTTTCTTCCTGTACAAAGGTCACAAAAAAAGGACAGCCTTGGTAAATTATTTATATAAAACATAAGGCAGGACAGGGTGAAGACATATCCACTACACAAGGACTAACCTGGAAAAGGGCTACAACAAGACCCAAACTGCAGACCTGGCTAGGCTGAGAGAGCATTCACCTTTCAGCAAAAGAGATCAAAGGACCCCATTCTCCAATATCCAAGTCTTTTCTCCCTCCCCCAGATTTTAATGCACTTTGGCCCTGTACAGACCAAAGTTTAAAACACCACCTGGGGTCCTCTGCCTAGTCAATGGAAAGAGATGGATATTTCTGACATCTTGCCTCACGGAGATGCAGCAATGACAGCAGAGAGTGCTGTCTGGAACCAACTACTCTGAGGCCATGTGAACACCGCCCTGAAAAGCAAAGTGTAGCCAAAGAGAAGTGCTGATTAATCCAGTTCCCAAAGCCCTGATTTTGAGCCAGACTGCCCTACAAACACCAGTACATCCAGCAGTCTGCAGGTGTCACAACCCCATCTCTCCTCTGAGCCAGGAACCTGAAGGATGTACTTGATGTGAAAACGTGTCTTCTTTCAAAGAGGTGGGCTGTCCTCAACAAGCCATCCCACCAGAGGCAGCCCCAGTTCTTGGACCACTCACTTGTCACAACATAACTTGGGTATTTGTACAGGCCAAATCTGTGCCCGCTAATTCCAAAAATAAGAACAGCACAGGGGCTGCTGCAGGGACTTGCCTGCCAAATAAAAGCAAGAATACAAGGCCATTTGGTGCCTGAGCATGACAGATGGGGAAAGCCTGACTTAGCACAGTCTCACCCTTTCAAGGAACTGCTGATGGGACAGTAAAGATCAAACAAGCATGTAGAGCTCTGCAATTCCTGCTGTTATTAACCTCTCCCTGCTCCCCTCAATCACAGCTGGATCCCATTCATTTGCTTTCCTCTCTCTCCAAGCTGACTAAAAAAAGGACTTGACATCTTTCCTTCCTGATTTTCATGTGCTTACCATTTCATTCCTGACACTATCTGAGCAGCAGAGGGAAAGGGGAGGATACCTACCTAAAACATCTGGCATCTTGACAGCTTTTTTAAATGACTTTTAAATGGGGCTAAATAAAGACTCTGTAACACTCCAAAATTTTGCTAGTTCCATGGAAATCCACTTTGTGGGCTGCAATAGAGAACAAATTCTTAGCAGTGTTTTTCCTCACCTAAGGCTAAATCCATCCCCAGATAATCCCTCGGGTCTGTAGAATAAATTCCATGGATAGCATAGCCCTATTTTTCTGCCCTCTCAGCCAGCTCTGCCCACCTATGTGGTCCTTCCAAGCAAGCAGGGACCATGGAACAAATACCAAATTATTTTTTTTCTCCTCTCCCATTCTGCCAAATTTCAAGCCCCAGCTCTGCCTGGTGAGCCACAAAGCTCTTCAGCCTTCGTGCTGCAGCCTAACTCCACTTAGGGAGAATGAGGAAGCCCACCCACCCTAGCAGTGCCAGTTGAGGGTGCCAGCCCTGAGCCGGAAAGAGACACAGGTTACACTGCACCCTTAGCTCGTGCAGTTCATAACAGCTGTGTTTCTGTTTCCCAGGACTGCCAACTGAGAACTACTCAGTGGCACACAACGACGACCTAGAAACAGCAACAAGCGACCTGCCAGTCTCTGTATTAGTCATCTGCTCCTCTTCCTCAGCACCCCCAGGAGTCCTCAGCTACAGTTATTTCTTGTTAGAGAAGCCCATTTACTCTCCATTTTTGATCCCTATACTTGACAGCTAGGGCCAGAAGCCACTTCAGAAGCTGCAAGCCCCTGGCTATCCAGATTCACCTAAGTTGCCTACAATGAGAACGCGCTTTTCTGGCCCAAGACACCAGGCAGTGGGACTCCACAGGTGAAAAACTGCTGCAAGGAAAAAAGTTGCCTTCAGATCATCACCAGTAAAGCCCCCTCTCACTTAACTTGTTCAGACAACAGGTTATAGCACAGTTCTCAAAGCCAGCAGGGAAAGTGAAAAGCTGAATACATGGACCCCACCATATGACAGGAAAGGCAGTTTCTATCCCCCAGAACACCCTACAGAGGTCTGTCAGTGAGAGATGGGTTCCCGAGGACTGGGAGCTGCAGGACATACAAAGACTCTCAGCTGCTCCTTTGTAGATGCCAGAGTACACTGGCCAGATCTGCCTTCCCAACCCACCAGGCAGCAAACCCAGAATCATCCGCTGGCAACCCCAATACCCCTTATGCCTGCCCTAAATACAGCAGTGTGCCCTCACACAGTGCCTCTGGGCACTGGATTCAATGTGCCTTTCATTAAGCCAGACAAAGATTCAAAGAAACTGGTTTGTAAGGGCTGAGAAATGGTCTGGTACAGTCTTAATTCTGCTTGTGCCAAGAACTCTCGCATCCCTGACAAAGCAGCTGCTGGGCCATCTCATCCTTTCCCTATGCCTCCCTAGGAACCACTAGAACCAGACCTTGTATGGGCCCAGTGCAGACTAACACACAGCTCCAAACTTCACTTTAGACTAACTGGGTTTTGAAGAACCATGGTTTTTTCCTACAGACCCTCCCAGTGATTCAGTCCCTGGACTGACAAGTTGCAGCTGCACAGCGTTGCTCCTTGCACAGTATGGGGGAAGAGCACAGTCACTAGGGGCACAGAGGCAAGCAAGGAACTTACTTGTAGGTTTTGGTTCTGTCCAACCAGATGCCGGAGATCAGAGCCCCAACCATCCCCGACAGTATAATGGTGAGTCCAATCCTGCCAGCATTCACCTCCTCTCCCTGGGGTAAGACACACACACACACACTTGTACAAATGCAGGAGCCAAATCATAGCCAACAAGAAGCAAAGTACAGAGAACACAGAAAGGAAGAGACATCAAAATGAGTGTCCCATACGTGCTTCTGCTGGTAACACACTAACCAGAACTAGCTTTTGCAAGAAAGCTTTTGGGTCCACTACAAGCCAATGCAATTCTGGCCCATGAAGAAAAGTGGTGGCACTTCCCTCTAAGCCAGCTCAGAAAACAGGCGTGTACTTGCCAGCGTGAACAGGCGCCCTCAGAGGAGTCAGCATAAATGCTGTGAAGCTTGCTGTCTGGTGTTACGATTTGGGCCAGATCAACCAGGAAAGGTTGGGACCCACTACAAGGCATCATGGAAAGGAGCTCTCAGGCACGCAGCGCCAGCAGTAGCTCTACAGCAGCTCGGCTACTGAGGCAGCCCTCCCTTGTGCCACCAGAGTACAAGTGTGGGCAGCCTCCCGGTACAGATGTCTCTGAGGAAATCACAGGGCAGAGGCAATTGCTGGAAGAATTTCTCAGGAGAAAATGCTGTCATTCAGGGTGTAAAGAAGCTGTCTTCGCTAGAGCCCACCAGCTTTTGCACGGAGCTGTATAAAGAACTAAAGGAACCAATGGTCTCCTGGCAGCCAGCCAACTTGTGCCAGAGACAGCCAGAAGTGCTGGGGCATTGCATTTCTCACTGACTCTCCTTTGGCAACCAGCGCTGGACAACAGAAAGCATCAGAGGGCCATGAGGGTTGGATGCACTTACTGGGTAGTGATGGGTCACCATGCGGTTCAGCAGAGTGGACAGGGCGTAGAAGCAACCTGTATTCAGACCTGAGAGGGGGATAAAAATGCAGCACATTCAGAGCCTGCTACCCTTCTGCTGGGTAGTGAAAGGGCAGAAACGGAGAAAGAGAGAAATCTTTGGGAGCAGCAATCCCTAACAAGGCTGCTGAGTTTTGGGAGAGTCAGCCAGACTGGCTAGATACAGGTTACTGAAAGAAATGCAGACCAAGCACAGCCAGATCTCAGCACACAGGAGGAAGCACCCCACAGTTTCAGGATGGTTCTTACCTTAGCAGCTAGAGGAAGGGCTTTGCACATTTCTAGTACTGAAAGGTCTTGCAAGTCCTTCATAGGGTTTCAACCCTCCCTCACAGACAGATCCATCTTTAGCATCTGAGTTTTCTCCTTCCCTCAAATCAAGGTAAAATACTAGAAAAGCACCTGCCTTAGCATCACACCTTTAACAAGGACCTGAGATTCAATTAACACCAGTGCCATTGACCTGCGTGGTTTCCTCCCAGAAAAGAGCCTGACAGCACTCTCCCTGCTGAGAGCCAGTAAAAAACATCCTCTCCAAGCCAAGAAACACCAGAAGGCAAGCAGGAGCAGAGCTGACAGTGAAGCACAGACAGCACTTCCCCCCGGCACCTGGTGTGTGTCTGCATGGGAAAAGTCTTGCATTTTAAAAGATATCACTGAAGCCTGAAAAAAAAACCCACTGTGAAAGTAATTGTATTTGTGAAAGGGAAGTTAGACTAACTGTTAAAGGCATCAGCCACCTGGTGAAGGTTTCTCAGTATCACCCAAGGTAAGAATGGAAACTGTTGGGGTGATACTGGTCACGTCCCATTCAGACACTCTGCTCCAGCCTACATGCAACTATGGTTGAGTTAAACACCTTCCCAAAGGGCAGAAAACCCAAGAGCTTTGCTTATAATAGACAAGAACATCCACATGGGCGCTGGACCAGCAGTACCGCAAGGGCTACACTCTCACTTTGGGCAATACTGAGAAACCTTCCCCAGGTGGATGAGGTCTGTAACAGTCAGTGCAACTTTCTTCTCAGAAAGTCATTTACATTTGCAGTTAGTTTCTCTTCAAGGCTTCAGTGATCCTGATGGGGACACAGATTTCACCACTGCAGCTCACACATCCATAAGGTGGCACAGATTTAAAAATTCTGGCACAGACGCCTGAAATCCTGACAGAACTGACACATGTCAAGTTCCCACTTCCTACTTTTCCTCTTTCAGCCTCAGCTAAAAGCAGAAACATCGCAATACATGATACAGAAGTGCAGTCTTGCAGGCTGAGCTTTGACAAAAGGAACAAAACCCTGAGCTTCCCTAACCCTGAAGTCCTCCAGCTTCTCTGACCCAGAAGTAATCAGCAGTCCTGTGCCTAGCCTACTCCTCCACTGGGACACTGGATACCCACTGCCCTACACAGCCCATGAAGCACTCTGAGAGGCCACAAGATTGGCAGCTGGAGGGGGCATCACACTTCATTCATACATCATCTCTGACAATGTTAAGCAGAACTCACGCCACAGCTTCATAGCATAGAGAACTGATGAAGAATCTTATGCAAGTAATCCCAAAAAAGCCATTTGCTTGTGGCAACTCTCCCTTCAGAGTCACCACTAACTGCAGTTCCAGGACAGTGGAGTAGCAGATCCACACCATCCCTCTACCCACTACTGCTTCATTTCAAAGCTGGGCATAAACATAGACAAGTCACTTGTGTACCTTTACTTCTCAGCAAGCCAAGAGGACAGCAGTCTTGTGGGGACAGCCAGATGCTGCTCTGCTAGCTGATGCTGTCAGTACATCAGCTTCACAGCAGCTGTCTGATGCGTGCAATTTCCAAGAGAGAGAAGGGCCTCTGCTCCCAAGCTGGGCAGAAAGTGATGCAGAGTTGGCAGCAACACTTGGCACCAGAGTCAGGCAAAATATTCTAAGAATCAAGACAATGTGTTGAATTTGCATTTGTGAAGGCTGGCAAAAGTTGTAGGCATTTCACATGTCACAGTTGCTCAGTGAAGTTTCTCCGTTAATTACAGCTGCTTGAATGCCCATAAAACAGGCAAGGGTTGTTTCCAGTGGGGCAGTGTCCATTTGCCTATGCAGATGAGGAAAACCAGAACTAGTAGCTGGGAGCAGGACATCTGAAGGTCCAGCCCCACCCGACTCATTAGCTAGTTACCATGGTTTGCTTGTAATGTGCTGCAAAAGAATATTTTTGAGACTTCACAGTGTCTCCTCTATTTTACAGAGGCCAGAAAAAGGAAATTTATTGCCTATGACTCCAAAAGGAGCCCTCATTAAGCACCAGACTAGAACCCAAGTCTTCTATAGCTAAGCAGCCTATTGCCTACATGCCAGACTATTGGTCTCCCACTTCTTCACTCTCGTCACCCTCCAGGATAATGGTTCCTTATGAAGATCTCACTGCCCAGCATCCTCCTCACTGCCCCATCACCTTTCCAAATGCTGATTCTTTGGGGCTGCATCATTGCTCCTACTTTACTAGCCTTTCCCAGGCTTTCCCAGGCTTTTCCTCCCTACTGCCTCTTGGTAGCAAGATGTTCTCCAGTGCAGAGCCCAACACAGTAAACTCAGAATTTCTTAATGCCCACTCCATGTTGTGCCTCAGCTTTACAGAAGCAACATCAGACATCATGCAAGGACCCCCATGTTTCCTACAGCCAGAGATGATGAACAAGCAGCAGGTTTCCCCCTCTCTCCCCTGACACACACTATGCTAATACAGAAGCGAAGAGAGGCTGCAGGTATCTGTGTTAGCTAGGGAGGATGACTCAGTTGCACTCATGTGGCTGCAGATGTCTTCAACCTTGGCCAACATAACTTTTGACTTGAGTAGAAAAAACTGTCCCCATTTTAAAGCCAGACTAGTTTAAAAAAAAAAGTTTCATTGCATAGTTCCCTCTCCGAGTAACAGTCACCATCTCTAGTCAAGCTGGAGATTGACATTAGGCCGACACAGAGAGGAACAGAATAAATACACAGACCAGCAGGAAGAGAGGCTGAATTATGAGCCACTGAACAGTCTCTCCCTGTTGTTTGTGACTGCCAGAAGGGAATCATCCCAGGGAGCTCAGATTCTTAACATGCTCTTAGTACAGAGAGCCCTCCTCTCTCCACTAGGACTTGTTTAAGCCTATTAGAACAAATGCTTTCCCTTTTCTTTTCCCTGAAGGGTAAGTGCAAACTGAGCAGATGACACAATCCAACTTTTAGACACAGTCTGCCTGACAGTGTTTTCTATCTCTACTTTCTGAGAGGACATCGTGTACTATGGGAAAAACAAACAAACAAACAAAAACAACCCTCCAGCAGCTGCAATGCAAACCAGCAGAGCTTAAGGACAATCTGAGAAGGGCATTTCTAGAAGACTACTGCACTGAGAAGGGAGAAGAGATTTCAACAACTCCAAAGACCATTACAACCCTCAGCAGGTACAAAGCCACCATCTCACTCTCTCCAACCTGGCTACTCATCCATGAGGTCCTTTATGCACAACTGCTGCTGGAACAGCAGAACTTCCAGAACTATTTAACTTTCCCACTGAGGAGCTTCCATAGCAAGCTAGTATGAAGTGGGGACAGAACTCCCTGCAGACTATCTGGCTACAGTATATCCTATTACGCACCCAGGCACAGACCACAATGGCCTTTCTGCTAAAGAGAAAAATACCATTTCATATGACAATTCAGCATCAGGAACAGATTCAACACATTACACTGCCCTCAGAGAAACAGGCCAAGACTGCTGAAGAGAAGCCAGCAGCAAACCCATTGCGCAAGGACAGATGGCAAAAGAAAATATTCTCCAATTCTTCCTTCCATTTGCTTCTTAGGGAATTCCAAGGAAGCAGACACAGGCTGCACTTCTGCATCTCCACATGACCTCCACTGGGATGCCCAGCAGCCATACCCTTGCCTTGGGAAATGACTTTCATTCAGTGCTGTGACTTGCCCTCAGACACAGCTCCATATATTTCCTAGGTAAGCACTTAGATTAGTTCATTGCAAGTAACTAACTGACTAGAAAAAAAACACAACAGGATAAGGTAACCTCCTGAACAGAAAAGAGTCAAAGAGTGTGAGAACAGCAGTGAGGGCATGTTGTCCTCTGTGTGCTTGTCTTGCTTGTGTTCTTCCCTAGGCATTTGCTTGTAACCACTGCTGTAGATTACTGGGCTAGAAGGACTCCTGGTCAGTGGCAGCACAGCTACCCCTATGCTCCTCTAAAACAACTCAGGCCAGTTACTGCCCCAGCAGAGCACAGAGAGGGAGAGAGAAGCTAAGCATGTCTAGCAGCGATAGCTGCACAGAAGAAAGGCCAGACCTTACCATAAGTGACCATAAGCAGCACAAAGTTGGCATTGCGGAGCAGACGGAGGATTGATTGCATGTAGGAATACTCCTCTGTTGGTCTTGACTGGATCAAGGCCTGAGCTCGGCTTGGAGGATGCAGGGGCTTCTCCTTGAAGACTGAAACCAGACACAAAGTACACCTGTTTGTAAGGGTGCAAACAGGGAACCTGAGCACACTCTGTGTGTAAAGCCGTTTTTTCTTTCCTAGGAACAGCTTGTTCCTGTGATGCCATACAACCTGCCTCTTTCTCCCTACCCTTAAGAGGTAGCCAGGTCCGAGACATAACCCAAGGCCCAGCACCCTGTTTGTAGGCAAGATAACTGTGAACCATGGAAGATTTCTGTTGGCTTTTAAAGGATTTACTCACGCCAGGGTCTTATTATGCAGGCAACGAAAGCATGAAATGAACAATTTGGCAGGCTTACTCAAACTCTTGTACTCTTCTACACATGCTGTTCATCAAGGGCTTGAAGCAGAAAGATATGGTATTGCATGACCCTGTTAGCTGCGTGCTAGGACATGTCCCCATATGACCTCCCTGGTCCATTTCCTAGCACAGAGGCCCCTCATACACACAAGCTGATTCTTCTCAGTCCCACCTGGTTTCATGTGCATGCTCCCACCTCCTTACCTATGATGACCAGGATGAACAGGGCTGTTGCCACGCCTGCGGTCATGAAGAACATGATGCTGATGTGGTAGGCCAGCTTCTCCACATCCTCCACATTGGGAACCAGAACTGGAGGGACCAGAAAGCCCACAGCAATGCCGAGCTGAGCAAGAGAGAGAGGACAGACACAGAGGTGTGACATGGAACCACAACACTGCCACCATCCCACAGCTGAGCCCCCTGGTGCCCTTACGCCCCTTACTGGGGTAAGGGTTCAACTGAGCCTAATCCAATTTCACAACCAAGGTGAAAATCTTTACAACAATAAAGAGATAAAAGCCAGCTACCCATTGCAATTAGGCCATAAAAGAGGTGCCCCTGCTGCACTCACAACTGTCAGGATATTCAAAGCAAGGTTTACAACAGAGTTGAGCAGAATGAATATCTGACTCCATCGAAGTGGAGGTCTTGCTTCCCCATGTATGTTCCTGCCCACACACAAACCCCACTCCTTATCTTGCATCTGCCCTGGTGCTGGCCTGATCACCTGGTAATCCAATTTTGCTCATTAAAAGTGGCAGAAAATAAGACCATCAAAACCCACCACAATTCTTTGCTGTGTTAATGAGTTGAATCAATTTATTTTCCACCAGACAAGCACAAGGGCTGAGACAGAGATCCACCCACTCCTAATGAGTGAGATATTAATCTGCCTCAGCCACTTTATGAGACTGTTTCCAAAGACAAGGCTCACCCTATGACCACTAGGAGAAACTAGAAATCATCAAGGTTGAGAGTGAAAGAAGTGCTGACAACACATTGAGGTTGTGTGATGGGTTTTGGCAACTGTCCCTGAATAAAATCCTTGGGTCTGAAGGACTGCAAGAAGAAACCCCTGCAGCTCTGGCCTCTACTGTGCCAAGGGCCCCACATGTTCAGCTGAGGAGCTCCTGCAGTGGCAGCACACACTTTAGTGAGGACACTTTTAACTTAAGCTTTTAACTCCACAGCTATTTCTCCAGAACAGCAACAAGGAGCTGTAGCAGCACAGCATCAGCCACACTGATAAGTGGGACTGACAGTGGCGCAGATCTTCAGTGCCGCCCTCAAATGGGAGAGACAAGAAATAGCCACTTCAGTGCTTAGGAGCACACTCTCCTTTTCATAAAGTGGGAGCCAAAGTGCTCATTCAAGAGTACTCTAAACACAAGAGGAGCCTACAAAAGCCACTTTCCCACCTTGCTTGTGTTTCACTGCTCCTGTCTGTGTTTCAATCACCATTTGGTTCCCAAGTACTGTGTATTTACCTGTTCCCCTAGCCCTTCCCAGCACTTGCAGCCCTCTCAGACATCAAAGAGCCATGCTCAAGCTGCGCTCTTGCTTGCTCTCAAGGATCTCACACTCCCCCCTGTTTGGGGCAAAAGCAATTTTTTTTTAGCAACACCCTCATTTTTTCTGTTTCCTGATTTAAGCCTATGTTTGCTGTTGTAGACAGTAACAAGGCACACACAAGAGTCTCCAACAGATGGAAGGACAGAGACAGCACCCAAGAAAAAAAAGAGATGCCAGGTGGCCATGCAACTATTCTCATCCTTCCCTAAAACAAACATTTCCAATCTCTTTCGCAGGGTGTACCATTTGCCTGGAGGCAGCAAAGTGCTAAGAGTACCACAGAACAGTGCTAACTGAACCAGTCAGACTAGCAGCATAAGAAAATCCCACCTGCAGTGGTTATTCATGCTACAAGAACACAGCCTCTATAGAGCCACTGCCCTCCTCACACTAAGAGAGGAGGTAGTACACAAATCATGGAAATGAGGATATGGTCAAATTAAACCCATTGCATTTACCATTTCCTTATAGGAAACATTATACTGATAGGAATCAGCACCACCACAACACACTGTTCCAGGGTAGCAGACTGCAAAGGATACTGTTTATGCCTCACTGATGATTAAGCCTCAGCAAGACAGCAGCACTTGCCAGCTGCTGCCCTACGGGATTCTGCCATGCTCAGTGTCTACATAGTCCCTGGAAAGGGTCTATTATTCTACAGGTATGGAAAGCAATGACTAAGAAAAGTGAGGACTATGCTGCCTGTAAACCACATCCGTCAGCATCCAGAGCAGAATGACCCAGGAGCCCCATGACCAGGCACGAGCTCGGGCAGATTGCTTGGGCTGTGTTATCACAAAAACTCCTTGTACTTTCTGCATGCTTTCTCTGTCTTATCTCCAGGTTTCTGGGATGCCAATGGACTCATTTTGAAAGACCCACTCACTGGCCAGGATCAAGATCACAGAACAAACACATTTCAGGTGCCATATCGCTAGTTGGGATAAAAATCAGCTTGTGTTGTCCAGCCCCAGAAAACTCCACAAACTCCCTCTTCCTCCATCCAGCTGGTGGATTTTTGAGACAGAAACAATGCTTATGTTTCAAACAGAGCTATCTGCTAGACTCAGACACCTTATTTAACTTAAAAACAAGTAACTTTCAACCATGTCTGGCCAAATGTCTCCTGTGTCCTCCACTGTGTTCTCCCAATGCCCTCCACTGGGATCTGGAACAGCCTAGATCAGGATCAGCAACAGGCATGTGTGCCAAGTTCATTCTTGGTGCTGGGACATCACAGGGAGCTAATGGGAAGTTACCAAGAGATTACTGACATGCACCACCGGCTCAGGGCACCATCAGCAATGAGAATGTTTGGGGGTTGGTTAAATGGACTGAAGATATACATAAGTTGTGCTGTCCCAGATAGCAAGTCAAGGACTGAAAGAGCTTAGAAGGGAACTTAAGAGACCACTAGGAAGGTTAAAGCTTCCTAACACACCACACAGCACAGGCAGCCTCTGACACAGGACTAAATTTACCAGAGCTCAGCTTTGTTGAGACATGGCCTATCCCCAGCCTCTCAGCACAGTCAGTCAGGTCTGGTCTCCTCCTCTGCACTGCCTGCTGACCCCCGAGACACACTACCAGCAAGCACAACTATCAGCTGGCTGAGGCTTCAAGCTCTCATCTTCATTAAATTACACACCTCCCCCTCTTCTGCAGAAGGGAAACAAGCCTGCACCTGCACAGAAAAGGCGACTGCACCAAACACAGAGGTTCACAGAGGTCGCTCCTAGAAGGCAGAACTCTGTTTATTATGCCCTGCTTACGGGCAAAGTGTGGGCCCGGGTCTCCAGAGTGCCTGCTCAGCCCAGGACACAGACACACTGGGCTTCACTCCTATCTTCTTGGCATTCCAAAAGGTTCAAGCTTCGAGGAAAAGACTATGAACATTGCTCCTTTGCATTCGAGGAAAGAGTCCTACTAGCTCTCACATATCAGGTCCCACGTGTGTCCTTTCACCCTTCTCCAGAGGAAGTCTGTAAACACCTTCCTGGAAATTGTTCCTTTGTCTTACCACCATCTCATTCTTGGAAGAACTGAGCTGGATTCCTGTGCTAGGTGCTTCTTGGCTTCCTGCTCTCTGCAATCACATTAGTCCCACAAGCTGCTGAACCGCAGCAAAACAAGAACAGGAAAGGGGGAGAGATCCATGCTTTATTCTGACATCTGACCTAAGTTTCTCCAGGACCAAAGTCAAGATTCACTCTTTTCAGGTCTCCCTCTAGCTTCTCCTTCCTGAAAAAAGATCTACCTGATGTACCTAGCAGGGAGGGTATTGAGAATCTGTTTTGCAAATTGTTCAGAAATCCTTTACTGGGAAGTCCTATGGTTATCACTTACCCAATGGGACACAGATTTAGTCAGCTTTCTTGGACACTGGTGGTGTCTTTTCAGAAGATATGAACAATTTTCCTAACCATAAACGGATAGTTTTTCCTCTCCCTTGTCCTCCAAAAAAGGACCACTTTTATCCATCAGGAGTTTGTTAAACCTTTGAGAAGGACTAGGTGACAGAAGGGGAGAAAAAGTCCCAGCAATCATAGCAATAGAAGCTACATTTTATATTTCACAGCAACATCTATGAAGATGAGGCCCCTTGACTTGACTAAAACTCAAGATTTCTTGGAGGATACTCACAGATCCCAGATTACTCATACCATTTTTAGCAACGAAGACAAGCTCTCAACAACATGGTATTATACAGCACATACCCTACCTTTCACAAGGAGATTTTCACCCTGGTTCTCGGCGGGCCAGTGCCCACATCACCATCAGCCCAAGAGACAACACTGTAACTGGTTAACCAGAAAATTTAACAATGCCGTAGGGAGGGATGAATACCTTTTTTCCCTTCTCCACACCTCTCACATCAAGGCTGGGAAAATAAAACAATGTAAAAACAAGATTGATTTTGCAACAGTCTGTGCTACCCTCCTTACAGAGACCATCAGTCATTAGGATTCATAGTGCAGTCCCCTTCACCAGCATATTAATCAGTATCTCCAGCCTTTGTATAGGCAGAAAGGTCTCCAAGACCTATATAGATAGGCTCTAGTTCCCAAAATTCGGCATATCATTCAACATCCCCACACCCAAAACACAACACTGTCCTGATCTCCAAGAACCTCTCCTCAGGAGACAGGCTGCTGGCACTTTATTTTAAAAAGGCTTTGATGTAATTTTTAAACAGAATACTAGGGAAATCAACAACTACAGCAGAGTGCACTGTTCAGATGACTGATTTTTCCAAGGCTGATAAAGGATAGAAAGAATGTATTTCCTACCTGAATTGTGTCAAGGACCAGTCCCATCAACAAAATCATATTCAAGATTCAAGCGTATATAAGAACAGGCAACAAACAAAACTAAGAGCAAGTGGCTAATAAGATGATATAAATGTGCCTGAAGATTTGAAATGGAAAATAGGATGACTAACTTAAGTTTAGCTGTTTGTATACTAAGAGTCTGCTGAAGGAAGATAATCAGTGTGATATCAGCATAAAAATTGTAAATGAATGATCAATGGATGAGTGGGTCTGAATCACAGAATCCTAGGGGTTGGAAGGGACCTCGAAAGATCATCTAGTCCAACCCCCCTGCCAGAGCAGGGTCACCTAGAGTACATCACACAGGAACACATCCAGGCGGGTTTTGAATGTCTCCAGTGAAGGAGACTCCACAACCTCTCTGGGCAGCCTGTTCCAGTGCTCTGGCACTCTCACAGTGAAAAAGTTTCTCCTGATATTCACATGGAACCTCCTATGCTCCAGTTTGCAACCATTGCCCCTTGCCCTATCATTGGTCATAACTGAAAAAAGCTTTGCTCCATCGTCCTGACACTCACCCTTTACATATTTGTAACCATGGATGAGGTCACCCCTCAGTCTCCTTTTCTCCAAGCTAAAGAGACCCAGCTCCCTCAGCCTTTCCTCATAAAGAAAGCTAAGAGTCAGCAACAGGAATACAGAAGCTCTGTAAAATTTCCTAAGTAAGCACAAATATTGATAGAGGAGACCACGAAACCCAGAAGGTCAATTAAAGTGTTAAAAGACAGAAAGAGAGAGATGCTGCAAAGGCAGAAAAAATACAACAGTGAGAAATTTCGACAATGTCCTTGCAGGCTAAATAAGCGTCATGACAGGGATGATGCAGAGACTGCATTTTTGGATTCCATAAATACACTTCTGAGGAGAACCTATAAGTGGCAGCACAGTTTGTGATTTAGACCTAGAGCAGCACAGTGTGATCACAATCAATATTACAGAACAGTTCTGCACTGCACTCAAATTCAGCTTCCTTGCAGCAGCAACAAAAAAACCCACCCTCCAAAGCACTATGGCAATATTTAATTCACAAGAGGGAAACCCCTAGAGGAAAGAAGCTTGTTAAAAGGAAATTGAAAAGAAAATTAAATGCTTGCAAGTGGCATTAAGACTGTGTAAAGACAGTGCACCAGAGGCTCAGTGTAAGCCTAGAAAATATTAACAGAAGTTGTAGGAACAGAATAAAGGAACCACAGTTAAGTAAAAAAAGGAAAACCACCACCACCGCCCAACTCAAAAACTGGACTTCAAGCAAAGAAAAAAAGACAGCAAGATGGACCAAGCTAAAGTAAAACCATAATTAGGCCAAAAAAGGCTGCAGAACAACTTTACAAACCAAGTCAAAACACTTCAAACACAGCCAAATCAGCAAGCCTGCCAGGAAGTCCGTAGGGCCAAAAGAGGATCACTGTGGAAGGAGAACATTTGAGAAAGAGGGAGAACTAAATAAAGTCTTGTGCCAGCGTTCATGACATGATATTTATGGGCGGTTTCCACATCAACAGAACCTCTTCACATGGCAAAAATTTGAAGGGTTATCAGTGGAAGATCTTAATCAATTTATTTCAACTAAATTCTTCTGTGAGGCGTCAGGACCAGATGGTATTCATCCAGGAGTTCAAAAAAACAAGTCAACAGAAAACCCACACTCCTCACACACAAACACACCAAACTGCTAACTCTGCTCTGTTACCAAATACTCAAGTCAGGAATGCAGAAAGGGAAAAGCCACGTGAATTTTTAAGAGGCCTGGTACAGGCAGGAGTCCCAGGAAACCCCAGGGCCAGCAGCCCACCAGCTTGGCCAAACGGACAGAAACCGTAGCAATTGAAAGATTGAAGTTTACACATTGATAAACACCAATACAACAGGCTTTTCAGACACTATCATTTCAACACAATCTCAGCAAGTTCCCAAGCCAAGACTTTAGAGAATTAAGGGGATACACTCCTTTTTTACTGTCTCTTCCTTAGCACTTATCACTGACTGGCCTGGGGCTGCCTGACAAATTTGGACTGTCCTAGGCCAGATGCTCCTCTGTTCTGATGCATTGTACCTTTCCAAAGGAAAGACTTTGGGGGGAAAAAAATAAAATAAAATCAAGGGCTTCAACTGCTCTCAGAAAAGAAAGCTCATTGCATTTGTCAACACACCACTTTCCACTCACAGACAGAGTGACTTTTAACGTGACCTATACTCATTTTGATCTGGAAATCAATCTGTCACACACCACCCACACCACCACCACCCCAGATGAGCCTGGAGAACAGAAATATGAGAATCTACCTACCCACTGCAGACCTCCCTTTGAAGGACATTTGTGAAACTCTATCAAATTCAATGTTTTAAAGCATGAATAAAAGCAACACTCCACCTCTGCCAAAGACTTCCCTCCTGGCAGCTCTACACTAAGCCACCCACACAGTCCCACTGCTGGAAACTTTCTGAGGGTCACACCAACCCAACTTCTTTCAGGGCCACTGCTCCATTTCTAACAGAGCCTCCTCTGATGACACTAAACTGGGAGGAGTGGCTGACACACCAGAAGGTTGTGCTGCCATTCAGCGAGACCTTGATAGGCTGGAGAGTTGGGCGGGGAGAAACTTAATGAAATTCAACAAGGGCAAGTGCAGAGTTTTGCATCTGGGGAAGAACAACACCATGCACCAGTACAGGCTGGGGGCTGACCTGCTGGAGAGCAGTGTAGGAGAAAGGGACCTGGGGGTCCTGGTGGACAGGAGGATGACCATGAGCCAGCAATGTGCCCTTGTGGCCAAGAAGGCCAATGGCATCCTGGGGTGCATTAGAAGGGGGGTGGTTAGTAGGTCAAGAGAGGTTCTCCTCCCCCTCTATTCTGCCCTAGTGAGGCCACATCTGGAGTATTGTGTCCAGTTCTGGGCCCCACAGTTCAAGAAGGACATGGAACTGCTTGAGAGAGTCCAGCACAGAGCCACTAAGATGATTAAGGGAGTGGAACATCTCCCTTATGGGGAAAGGCTGAGGAAGCTGGGTCTCTTTAGCTTGGAGAAAAGGAGACTGAGGGGTGACCTCATCCATGTTTACAAATGTGTAAAGGGTGAGTGTCAGGACGATGGAGCAAAGCTTTTTTCAGTGATGACCAATGATAGGACAAGGGGCAATGGTTGCAAACTGGAGCATAGGAGGTTCCATGTGAATATCAGGAGAAACTTTTTCACTGTGAGAGTGCCAGAGCACTGGAACAGGCTGCCCAGAGAGGTTGTGGAGTCTCCTTCACTGGAGACATTCAAATCCCGCCTGGATGCGTTCCTGTGTGATGTACTCTAGGTGACCCTGCTCTGGCAGGGGGGTTGGACTAGATGATCTTTCAAGGTCCCTTCCAACCCCTAGGATTCTGTGATTCTGTGATTCCTCCTCTGCCTCTAAATGCAGGAAAAATTTGTGTAAGTGCTGGGGAGATGCAATACTGGTCTTGAACCATTTCCCTAGAGTGCACAGCAATACTGCTAATCCTCAACATCCACATCAAGCAAGGAACATGGAGATGAGGAATCCTACAGAAAACCAGAAGGATTATCATGCTATGGAAGAAAATGACTGATATTTCAAATGTTTTAACAAGCCATTTGGGCTGTATGCACTGATTTACCTGTTTTCTGACAGATATGTTTAAGCTTGTAAGGGCTTCACGTTTTCATTCTTGTCCAGACACAATCACATAAATGTGTTTGGGTTATGGGGTTTTGTTTTGGGTTTTTTTCAATTATATTTGATTCTAATACAAGCGGATTCAGATACCAAGAGCTTTAAAACAAATTCTGTGAGAACTGACCTGACAATATTAGCACCAGGGAAGCCAACATTCTCAGTGAAAGTTAACAAAGCAAGCCTGCACACTGCAACTGTTGTTCTTCTAGAAACCTCCACCTCGGATAATACCATAACAATAAGTTGTCTCTCTAAAAATCTTATAGACAAAACACACAAGCAAAGTACAGCAACATCCAAGCTGTTCAGTAACAGATAAGACTGTATCAGGATGTCATGCAGCCCACACTAACTACCCTGTAGTGCAGATCAGTGCAAGGATGCGGAATGCAACTGGCAGTGGCAAAAGGATCCATCTGACAGGTGCAAGGAAGGGGAAGGTGCACAGTTTGCTGAACAATGAGCGTCTTGTTGCAGTAGGAAAGCCCTTATGAAGGGGAACAGAAGGGCTCTACTTCTTGCTATGTTGCTTTTACATGTACGAGAGAGGGGAACTTTGAACCAAGCTCAATACATTCAGAACCTGTGCCAGATGCCTGTCCAACAGTTCTGCCAGCAGAATTAAATACATCAGATCTGGATTTCCATTCACCCAGGAAATCCCTTTGAGGAGACCTACTCCAGAGCCTTGAGCTCTTTCTTTACTCTTGTCTGTGCCAAAGCTCTGCCCTGTGGTGCTTCCTCCTTCTCTAACTACAGGTGTCTCCCATGCTATAACCATGACATTTCAAAGGAGTAGCTAAACTTTCTGACCCTACAATTCACACACCGCAAAAGCAGACAGACACCCCTTCTCACACCCTGTGACTCTTACCGCACATCAGCTTCCCAAGTCCTTTGCTATCAGCACAGGTCCCAGCTGCCTTTCTATACAAAAGGCTACAGTAAAATTGAAAATACCCAACTGAAGAGTTGTGTAAAGCCAGTTCCTACCCAGTATACTTTTGTATGGATTGCTGCCCAGAATATGCTTCTTCCACACCACTGACAGCAGAGCCTGTTAAAAACCAGATAGTCTGGAAGTCAACATACGTAAACGTTTGCAAACCAGAGCTTAGTCACCTTTCTTGCAGTGTTTTAAGAAGCAGAAAGGACCAAAGTTGTGAAAGGAAAAATTGTAATCCAGGCCTTGTGACGAGATAAGATAGGGCTTAGGCTCTTTTCTACTCTCCCACTGATGTGAAAGGTAATGTATTTTTTCAAACCGCACTTGCACAACCAAAGCTCTTCTGGAAGCAAAGCAAACTCCCTTCCTCATCACACTTCTGCTTCTGTGGCATCATCTCATGTTGCTTAATATGATGCAATGCCATACAATGAAGACTGCTTCTCTGTGAGAGTCACTCAGGGCCTCTCAGCCTCGAATGCACGTTCCCCCAGTTTACTGGGAAACAAACACAACGCAGCAAAACAACAGCAGTAGATAAGCAAAAGTAAAGCAGAAGAGGGGTTTCAGTTCTGACAGCTACCTCTGCTACTGGGATCCTCAGTCAGGATATAATACTTTGGTCAAGGACCTACTACAGTCACCCAACACAGCCAGCCCCTGGGGATCCTGCAGGGTGCCAGAGGGCAGCCCCTCCCAGCAAGAACACTGCAGTCATTCATTTCACTCTCATGCCACTTCCACAGAACACAACCCAAAAGCCAACTGCTTCTGTGGGGGAGAACGGGAAACTGGCTTTAGTGTATGGCCTGGAAGGGAGCATCAGATGAAATGGGTAGAAAAAGTTCATTACAGGCTCCACTGTCCATTTATAGAAACTTAGGCATTCCTGGGAAAGCCACGTTGCTATTTGGTCAGCACACCCTCCCTCACTGAGCCACATCCAGGATCTCAGAGAGCTGGCCACACAGCATTCCTTGTGATCCAAGTGCTCTGATCCACCCCGCCCTTCTTTACAGGGGGAGAAAGGAGCCAAAGCTGGAGAAAGTCAACCATTAACTACTGCCACTACAAGCTCCTCTTGGTGATTTGCTAAAATCTTCTTTATTCTAACAGCGAAAACCTGGGAGATACAGGGCCAAGCTGCGGAGGGATGTGAGGCAATGTCCTGGTTTGAACCACCTGCACGTATATCTAATAGGGATCAAATCTCATCTGAAGAGACAGGGAGCCTCCAGCAGGGACAGAACAGCCAAAGAGATCTAGAAGTCTTCTTGAAGGCAGGTATTCCTCAGGACATGCTCCATTTCCACAACACTTCTTAGATTTTCAGATGCTGCCTTCCCTGAAGGGTGAAAGGTACAGAGTTAGCAGTGAGGCATCAAGCAGCCGCACATACTCAGCACAAACAGCACTGCAGGCTCACCAACACAAAAGCAATGGCCATTCAGCCATCCCAGGCCTGATTATTCAGCAACACCCACCCCACCCACGACCCCATGCAGACTCTTTCCCTCAATTCAGAACCAGAGGAAACGACCCACCAGGAGAGACAGAGCTTTACCCATTCACAGCCTACCATCCAGTTTGTCTACTTCAAAAGCCATCACCTCATCACTGCACTCCCAGCAGTCTGTAGATGGCAGCTAAAAGCTCTGCCTCGGGCTGCTTCTGTTGGAAGCCCTAAATCTCTGAAATCACATGCCAGATGCATCAGAACAAGAGCAGACCCCACCTGAAGATCAGCAAGGTGCTGCATCATTTTTTCCCCACAGGCAGAGACGAACGTGAAGCTGAAGTTTTCTTCTTTGTAGTCCCAAACCACATCAACACTTTTTACTAACCCCTACTACAAAATGAAGCGCCAGAAAGATTGTCTAACACACCCACATCCTCACTCTCAAGCCCATCAGCTGCTTGTCCTCTGTCAGAATGGCAAAAGCCAGGAACAAGGTCTGTTTTGATCAAAAAAGTAACAACACCAGTGGCAAAGCAAAATGAAGTCACAAGCACAAACATTCTTTTATTGCCCCTGTGCAACACAGTTGTGCACTTCTCTGCATGCTGCCCCTGCCCCTTGCCCATCAGGTGACAACAGGGAGATAGAACAGTAAGAGACAGGCCTAATACCAGAATGCCTGAAGAAGCGTTGCCCAAGCACAGCAGTCTGGCACGTGCAATGACAGCTGAAGCAGAGAGCTGGGACCTGGCCACCAGGCTCCAGCTTATAAACCTCAAAAGCCACAAGAATTTAACTCATTACCTAAACATCCCCACCATTGTGTTAGTTCTGCCCTGCCCCAGCACTGTTTCCTCATGCCCAAAAGACAGCAAAGCAAGTATGTTGAACGAAGGGGCAAGGCCTGCTGCTCCAGCAAGCACATCCTCCTGCAAATGTTAGTATCTCAGGAGACCGTTTCTTCCCACTGCGGTCCTGTCACCAGAGAGAATGAAGGGACAGTCTCCCTTCAACATAGAAATTAGAAGCCAGTTTGCTGCAACCTGTCAGGTCTGAACCACAGCTCCGAACAGGGAACCGGCTGATGAATCAACACACCAAAACAAAAGCAGCACAGCCTCAGGCAAACTGCTGTCTCCCACCCATCTCTTGTGCATGGGACTTCACGCAGATATCCAGCATGGATCCACAAGTGGCAGTGCTGACAATGTATTTCTGCTGACAGCTGTATTTCAGAAGCATGTCTGACAAATTCCTCCCAATATTCAAACACATCTGAAGGACATTAGTGAACTCTCCAAAACAATTCTGCTCCCTTACCCCAAAACTTCAGCCCAAGGAAATGTCCCCACATAGATTTTCCAAAGTTTTTTAAGTAATGACATGCTAGTAATATTTTAAATACACTAATGTTTTAATGCCAAAGTATCCAACATGCAACTAAATCCCATTCTACACCTCCCCATGCATGCACTTGCAGGGACAAGGAAAAAGAATGGAAGAACTCATGTGTCTCCCTGTTAAAACAGGGAAAAGTAAAATGTCATGAAAATGTCATTGAAAAGTGGGTAAACAAGAGAATGTGACTGCCTCCTCCACAGGTGTCCACGTTCTTCTCTTCTAGAAGCTCTCCATCGTTGATTCGAGAGTGCTCAATCTAACTCATCTTTGCACTTCAGCTACCACAGCCAACACATGCCCAGAAACAAGCGAGAAGAATCTGATACTCTACAAGGGTTAGTTTGGTTTTTAAAAGATATTTAATACCCAGTGTGACTGCTTCAATGATTTACTGTTCAAGGCTGACTTTGAACCTGAAGGTTACCATCATGCAGCAAGCAGCAATGGTGTCCTGAGCAGACATCATCCCAGCAGACCTAGATGAACCAGCAGGCAGGACTCTCCTCGGGACAATGCTGCTTAAGTGCTAGCTAGGGTGGAGAGGGTAGGAGCAGAAAGAGGGCAGGTGTATCAAACAAAGAAGCAGTAACACTGCCTCGCTCCTCCATGTAGTTGGTTGCAATTCTTGATGGAAAGGAGTATCAGGACTTGACAATCGAGATAACATACATGGTAACAACTCCTGGCAGAGTTTTCCACCTTGAGGATCGGTAACCAAGTGACATGGCAAGGAAAGGAAAACCACACAGTTGCAGAGGAATGAGCGTAGGGAATAATTTGCTATACCGGCATACTGCAATTACAAACCCACTTACTATACCCTTTGCTAACACTCCCTAAAACACAGTTTTTAACTGCAGAGTCAGGAAGAAAGATGCCTCTATTCCTCTCCCCTGCCCAACATCACCAGTAAACAAAATAGCTACTTTTCTTTCACTGTGATTATGCACCTCAGGACCCTTGACTAGGAATGAATAGGTCCTTCCTATGGAGTACACCCCACCTTAAGTCATTGCCATTTCTGGCTTCTCCAGTTCTCTAAAAGGAAAGTCTGGGTTTACAAAACAAAGGCTATGTACTGAACTGAGGTCTCATTTCCAGGTCAGTTCAACCTCCAGAGCAGTGTGGAGCACCAAAAGTGTGGCCAAAGTTTGCTTTTCACAACCATTATACTAACTCACTCCTTTTAGGACGATGAGGATACCTCACAGGCATATAGAACAGGCTGAAAACCTCATTGTTTGGATTTCTTATGCACACTGTTGAGTAACTCCACCTGAATAATAAGAAAAGGTCTGACAGCAAAATGCTCAGTTACTTATTTACTCCTAAATAAGCAGAGTGCTCATACCAAGTTAAATGCCTTCCATTCTAAAGATTCATTTAAAACACAAAAAACAGCCCACTAGCCTGGGTGATAAGAGTGAAGAGGAAAGCTTAGCTTCACTCAGAGAAAGATAAGAATGTTTTCTCCTTCCAAAAGATGTAAACCAGCTTCTCCTTAATTCCCTAGCGCTGTTCCACAAACTTCAGTTCCTCAAACAGCATCTCCAAGCATTCACCTCAGAAACCCAGGAATGTGGGGAAAGGAGACCTCAAACCCACTGCACACAAAGCTATCTGTGAGGAAGAACCATGCCTTAAAAACTACCTGAACTGCAAACCATTCAAATCTGAATAGCAGCCACCCACACGCTGAATCAAAGATGGTCCAGGGTGGTGCAGAGTCATGTGTGGGAGAGTACATTGGGTCTCAAGGCAACAGGCACAGGTCCAGCCTAACAGCTCGCACCAGGTTTCGCTTCCTTCTTCTTCGTGTCAGCATTGCACAGCCACACTTACTTCGTTTACGCCACACTGCATCAGTATCGGCTTACTTGTTTCATGCAACAGGGATGAGTGGGTGTTCTGGTGCAAGGGTCAAGAGGCTATTTCCCTGATCCTTTCAAAGCTGTAGAAAAATTTATCTCCTCTGAACACTATAGCTGGCTACCAGAAAAGACCGTCATGGCTTGAGCAAGTGTGGGTCGCTGGCCTCCCTGACCCACCTTGCTACAAGCGTGCTCGGGGAGCTTACCTCGCCCTAGCCTGATGGAAGGTTTGTTTTGTTTCAAAACAACTGGTTGTGGAAACTCTCTACCTACTTCTAAGACACATGAAAGTGCTAAAGTCCTCTTCCTCCAGGGCTCAATGACAAGTGCTCTTCAGTAAATGGCTAATCTCCTCTGTCCCATCTAGTTGTCAGCAGGAGGAGGATACTGCAGTGTCAAGTCCAGATGCAACAGAGGCTCTGAGGTCTCAGGACACCCTGCCTAAAGTGCATTTCTCAGCACCACCCATGCATTGCCTTCCACCCCTCCATGGCTCCTCTTAATCATACCCTGGAGTGGCGATTCACAGACACAGGCACACGAGGGCACTGGAGAAGGCCTTGAGTCCAAACACCTCTCAAAGCCAGAATTCTACCCAACTCCCACGCTGCCCCTAACTTTGTAGACATAGGTCCCACTTGGCTCTGCTGCCACCATCAGCCCACAGCCTAACCCCAATTGCATCCTTCTAGGTACCAGCTGCAATTCCCAGGGGGAATTTGGTGTGAGTGCCTCCCATCCCTGCTGCTGCTCTCCAGGGCTTGGGCATCTCTTCCCACTCCCTTGGTTGCCCCCTTGGCGCTCCCAGGCTCCAGCATGGCAGGCGACAGCCCACCCCACGGGCCGGGCCGGGCGGGTGCAGCCGCCCGTTACCTGGTTCCCAAAGACAGCGATGGAGCAGGCGGTGGAGACCTCGTGGGAGCCGAACCAGGTGGAGGCGATGCACGAGGGCATGCCCAGGATGAAGACCTGGGCCAGGGAGCAGATGACCTGTGCCAGGACAGTGACGGGGAAGAGGTGCGGCTTCAGGCTGCCCAGCTTCACCCAGGCGCCCAGGGCGTTGAGGGCCGAGCCGGCCAGGGCGATGAGGCGNGGCCCCGCCGGTCCAGCGGCCAGGCGACGGGGAAGAGCAGCGGGATGTAGGCGAGCATGTAGCTCATGGAGAGCCAGTCGATGGCGAAGGCGCTCACGCCGTAGAAGCGCACGAAGACGCTGTTGATGCTGCCGTACTGGATCCACTGGAAGGCGTTGCACAGCGAGTAGCTGCTGAAGAGCAGCACCACGGGCCAGCGCCGCCGGGACAGCCGCACCT
>VZRW01009618.1:74420-103748 GCA_013398125.1 Aegotheles bennettii
GCCCAGAGCCGTGCCCGGGGGCAGGCTGCGTGCGGGCAGGCCCCAGCCCTGGGCAGGGTGGGTGCATGCCTGGAGATTGGTTCACTCGGGTTGGCTTCCAGTGTGGGTTTTGTTCGTGACGTGGCGCTGTGAAGTGAAAACAGCCAGTGGAGTCAAAATTAAAACATCCCAATGTGACTGGAGCAAAAGAGCCAAAAGCAATATTTGTTCTCATCCTCCTGGGGAACTCGCAGTTAATGAGTCAGCCCGTGTTTTCCCATCACTTCAGCAGCACGCTGCCCTACAGACAGACAGACAGACTCCTGCCTGGAGATCACTCACCAGCTACGGTCCATCTGATCAAGTCGTGTTAGCCGGATTGTTCAAACATCCCTCAGCACGTGCTTCAGAACGTGCCCTTGGTTTGCATGCTGGTGTTGTTCAGCTCTCCTCCAGCAGTAAACACACAGCTCGAAGTTCACTTAGAAAAATGGGGGCAATGACCTGTCTTAGGGTGTTTTATTCCTGAAGCAAAGATGTGGATCAGAAATTCAGAAGCAAGAGCCAGAGAAGAGGTTTTCAGTGCCATTATTAGGTTAGGCACCCAAAGTTACTCCAAGCTCTGTACTGAGACAACAGAAAGAACAGAGGAATTTGTTCTAATAAATTTGTAGCTTAAGTGTATCAGGAATACAATGAGCAATAGCAGTGCAGAGTGTGCCCGGTGAAATGGAGCAGGACAAGGACTGTCATGGTCTGACAGCTGCTTAGTCTGAGAACGCTGAGGATATAACTAAAATAGTACAGAAAATTAACTTTCAGGTTTATCAGATTTGAAAAGGTCTTTACAAATTTTTCCACAGTATTGTAAAGAAATCAAAGTTACCCAGAGGTGATCACTATCATTGATTAAAGAGCAGTCGAAAAGCAAAATCAAGGAAAGAAATAGGCAATTTTTAGCATGGCAAACTGGGTTTGCTCAGAGGAGCATCATTTATTGATAAACCCAAAAGCAGAGTGAGGAGCAAAATTTGCAGATGGTAAGACATTATTTAAGTTAGTCAAGACTAACTTAAATATGTCATCTACATGTTGTATTTAGGTCTGTATGACTTTAGGACTGTAGCTTTAGCTACCTGTAACTGAAAGTGTTATCACAGTCCATGGCATCTTTAATTTATAAACTCAGATAAATGCAGGATAATGGAGTTAGGTAATGTATGGCTATAGTCAAAAGTCTCTGGGCAGCAGAGAGGAAGATACCAGTGAGTGATGGGGATTGAATGTGGTTTTCAAGCTTAGGTCACAGAAAAAGAAGTGGAGAGAGCATAAAGAAAAAAATAAGGAGTTGAGGAGACACTGTCATCCATTAGGAAAACACTAAGAACAGTTAAATTTCTTTACATATGACTAAAAAACAAGATCACAAACATCTTTAGATATATGGGAGAGGAATAGGAAACACACATTGAGTCCTTTGCTTCTCACCAGTCCTACTCCAAACTGGAGTCAGAAACAGTCTGTTATCTCCAGTTGTGGCTTTGTCCCATCTTCAGCTCCTAAATTTCTCTCAAAAATGCTCCGTTTTACCCAACACCAGCAAAAAGTCCATAGCAAGCCTGACAAGCAAGGAGCTGTTTGCTCACACTAAACTGATGTCTTAGTACAACCAAAAAAGTCGAACGATGAAAGTAGCGCCCAGTGTCTAGCGACTGCAGCCTGTCAAGTGAACATGAGCCAGGCAGGGAAGTGAGCCTGGCTTCCCCAAAGCCGATTTAGTCAAGAATTTTTCATAACTCTAGGCCCACACTTCCCAGAACTGCTCCTCTCTAATTTCAGGGCTGTTTTGTTTCTGGCTCTGTGAACTGTTCAATCACCCCTTTATGTCATTTGCCAATTTCTGGACCAAAATAAACCTCTGTGCTTTGCATTTCTTCCTCCGCATCTGTTTCTACTCAGATGAGCCTCTTTCCCTTCTTGAAGCAATACAGCAGCTGTTTTTGGATTTCCCTCATCAGAGCATCTTTATATAAAAATTTCTTAGCCATGAAAAATTATTTGTATTTCAGGACAACCCCTTGAAGTGGATTTTAAAGCTAAAGGGAAATCTCCTTTACATAGAGATTGATGCAAGTATCAAAAAGGTTACAGGGTCCTATAAGCCAAAAGTATCTGTGAAGGTTGAAAGGCACTAAACCAGAGTCAGAAGCAGGGCTCAAATTAAATATAATGGTACAGGCCATCAGACAGAGCCTAACACGTCTGGCTTCCCTACTGATCTCAAGAAATCCAACTTCTGACACTCCTGGGATATACTCTGCCTTTATGACCAATGAGTACATGCAATTTCTTTATGTTCTGTAAAGACTGAAGAACACGTCTTGGAACAAGCTTGGTGTTCTCAAAGCCCCCCCGATAAATGCAAATGCTAGGGATGATGCTGGCAATGATAATCCAGCTTTCTGATTTCTAGTGGATGGTAACATGCCTCAATGACAAGCAAGGCCATAATGAATTGGCTGGTGGAAATTGTCTTGGAAGGTGTGCAGAAGGCATAATTCCTTGAAGAATAATTCCTTGATGCCTTTTCTCTCCCACACTGGATCAGAGGCCCAAGGAGTAGGTGGGCAAAAGCTGAAGATTGCCAGGGAAAAGCAGGTACTCAGGTGTCTGCTGGATCTTCCAGCCATGCAGTTCCTGCAGAGACTTCAGAGGATGCTTAGGCTCCCTTTAAATGGGAAGTACCTAAGCTCACAGGATCACAGGATGTCCCTTGCTCTCAAACTCACAGCATTATGATTTGCACCTCTAAATCTCATCATTGTACTTAGAAGGCCTAGCTAGTGCAGCACTTATGTGGCTCTATCACATTTTGACTGATAGGGTTAAAGTCTGGGAGAGATGTCAGAAGATGTCCCAGTCTATCCCAGACAACCTTTCACACCAGACATTGCAAGGAAGATTACGAGATTTTTGTTGGTGAAGGGAGAATGTTTTCTATTGGGTTCAATACCCAAACTCCTTTAGTGCAGGTCTTCAGAAACCAGATAGTTGTATCATTAGACCACATGGCAAGACTGGAATAGCCGGCAGGACTGGCACATGACCTGTGAATAAGTCAAATTTTGCTAGAATGAGCTATAGTTGTGTAGTGGAACTAAGCATATATTTACCAAAGATACAAGGGGAACATTGTAAGAGGGGCATCACACAAGGATGTAATCAAGCATACAAATCTCCAATCAGGAGATTCGTACCAGGATGGGTACATCCTGGAGGAGCATCGATAAACCTGCAGAACTGGCTGAAGTTAAGGGACTTAAGAAATTTACAAGTAAAGTGACAAGCTAAGCAAAGATCATAGAAAAAAGAAATAGACTCAAAGTTCATGGAAGGGACACCAAGGGACACTTCTTTCATAACCACTAGAGACCACCAGAAACCATCAAAGACCCCCATGGAAGCCCCTCAGAGACCTAGGCCGCATGCATTATCAATATGCAAATATGTTAATTAGTTCCAGGAAACATAATGAATATGTATAACCATTCCAGGAAATGTAGTGTGAATGTATGTCACAGAGCTATATAAGCTTGTGCCAATGCCACACGCGGCATGCATGATAGGTGGAAATATCCCCCGTGCATCCAGCACTGTAATAAAGTGATGCCTGCTTCTTAAGACTACATTGGTCTTAAGGAGCATTATTCCCGAATTTTGGTGACAGGACCACTCGCTTCTTCTGGGTCACACCTGGATGCAAAGCACAGCTGGAGACATGCCGTGCGGAGCGGGCTGGCAAGGGTGCAGCCTTGGACAAAGGCAGCGTTGTTCCCCGAAAGAGCAGGAAGGCTGCGAGCCCTCTGCCGGCAGTTATAGCTTTCTACATCCCAGCAGCCACCAGAAAGCAGGACCCAGTGTACAGCTTATAAATGTAATGGATTAGTTTGTTACTGTAGTTTAGATACTCAATTATTTTGGTACCCTAAACGATTATGAACCTTTCCTATTACATTTCCTGGAGACAGGTACAATGGTGGACAACTGCATTTGTAACAGTGCAGCATGCAGGCTCTGCAGGGTTCACAATTTTGCAAAAATTACCTTCCTTTACACAAACCATGATGGCTTAGTTGCACAATCTAAAATCTCGTCTAGAGAAGGCTGCAGACCTGAGAACCTCCAAAGCTGTGCAGGGGATAATTTTGAGCACCAAACCTATACTCTTCAAAGTTTAGGGCCTTTCAAAACCATGACTAAAGGAAGGGAAATAGTGTTTTTCTCCCCTTCAGCACATCTCATGCGTAGCTCTCAGAGAACTTCACTGGGGATGCATCACCTACATCTATTTTGCAGGGGAAATGGGGGCACAAAGATTTATGGTTGTTTGCCTGTGGCCCTGCCAGGGGCAGGAATGTTGTTCCAGTCAGTCTGACACCTTCCAGTCTTGGCTGCAAGGGCTTGCCCAACAGCAGCTTGAACTACCTTACATCTTTACAGATCTAATCTCCGTGCTCAAAGCCTGGCTTTAACACAGCAATAACTTTAATTTAACCCTGTCCAGTTTGGATGTTTGTGGGGACAAATCTGTCTGGATTGCAAAGAGTACATGGCAGGGCACGGCTGAAGTGCTAATACTCACAGCTGCCTCCTTGCAACAAGATAAAGATGTAAAAAGGAGTGTGCAGCATGGAAGAGTACTTGCATTCATGGTACCTCAGATGTGCCAGTTGATGATTAGTTCACCCCACTTGAGTCACAGGGCGGTTATGCTACCTCTGCATGGCCTTCTGCAAACAGATACCAACTTGGTCTGCCCCACACTCTGATCTGGCCGGATGAGAACCAACTCTAATCCAAAAGCTGTTTAGCTGTGGTTAGCCTGCTGTGCTGCTCAAGCATCTAAGCCCAGCTCTCAACCTTTGCTTGTGAAAAGCTGTGGAGATGCAGATAGTTGTGAGGACAGCTGTGCACAGGCTCTGTTTGCTCTGTCATTGGAGAAAAACCCACCTCACTCCTCTGCTGTGCACCAGGCGTGCACATGGGACATGAAGATCTTTTCGCTCAGCTCAGTAAAAGAAGGGAAAAAAGAGCCAGCTAGACTCAAAACTCAGCCACAGTCTAGATTTACCTCCCCACTCCAGATCAGGGTCACAGATTAACCCCAAATACCAAAAGCTCAAAGTATATAAGCCCTTCTTACTCAGCGTCCTCTAGCCTCCATCTCAGTGAGTCATACCAGTTCATGCCAATGACACAAAAAAGGTTTTCATCTCCTAATGCTTGCAGCTGGCATTAATTAATAATTAAAGAGAGCTGGAAATGTGCACAGCTCACTGCTGAACTCAGGCATGTTCCTCTTCTTCCTCCCACTTGCACTGCAGCAAAAAGGACAAGCCTTCAATAAGTCCCAGGGAGCAGGGCACCATACCATCGCTTGTTGTAAGGAGAGAAAAGTTGATTGCATCTTAGGAAAGAGTACAAAACTGATGCAGGAGTTGGCAGAAATGTGCACTCTCTACGTGGATGTCTCTGAAGCAGCAGGGCTCTCAGCAGCTGGCGTCTGCAACTTCAGCTGCAAGAAAAATCATGGTCTTATCTAGTAACCTTAACGCGCTGGTTGTAACCCCGTCCTGGCAAGAAATTAAAATACATTCCCTACTGTGTAGCTGGGTAGATTTTTGATTAATCTAAAAAACATTGTTTATATATATGTTGTTGCCTCACTGCTCAAATCACTTCCAGATCATTAATCAATGAGGTGGCAACAAGAAGGCAGAAGAACCCAGACAAAGCGCGCACAGTGCTGTTTGCTAGGAGAAAGTCTCGCCATTTCATGCCATGCTTTGCTTTTTCTCTTCTTGCCAGCTTTTGATTCATAAAGATGCTTTGCCTCTTAGCATGATTCCTGATCTTCTTTGATCTCTGTGTGCTGAAATATTAGCATCCAGACAGCATTCTTGTATGACAAGTGCTGCTTTGGACACTATGATCATTGTAAGAGGCAGAGAGAAGGTCTCTTTTGTGGGCTGCTGATTTGGCTCAGTATGCAGGAGATTATCCTCTTGCTGATGCAGGCTGGCAGCACTAACAGAAGTGACTTCTGAGAAGGGATTTGCAAAACAAGTACATAAATACTTTGGAACAACAGCAAAGTGGGCAACAGCTGCTTGGTCTGTCCTTTGCTAAACTGAAGATGTGCCCCTATTTCTCTTCCAACTCCATGCACACTGTGCTTGGGTATTACCCCTTCTTCTGTCCCTCAAGAGAAAATTCACATGTGAATCAATTTAGAGGGAGGGCACCATAGTGATGACAGCTGGAATTGTAACAACGCCATACAGTTTGATGAATGCACCTTCCCCTGGACTGGCTGGCTCTGTGTCTCCCCACCTTGGCACCTGGCACACTGGGAGTCTGCAGCTGAACTGAGAAGAATGAAGCAGGAAGGGGATAACAGGCATAAAAGATTGCCCTGGGCTTCCCATCTGGGGAGATATATTAAGCTTAAGTCAGCACGAAACGTCACATCTTTATTTATCTTACCGTAGAAGCAGCCCTGAAATTCTGATATTGAGTGCTTGTAAAGTGCCGAGCCCCTGCTTTTATGGGGATGGAAAGGGAGAAAATTACTGCACCTCCCATGTTTTGTGACTTGCTGTCCTTCTGCACAGTTGCCACAATACCTTGATCCACAGGAGGTGCTGAGGTTCAGTGAAGGCCATAAAGGAAAATGTAACTCATGTCCCCTGTTTCCCACCTCCACCATCTGATTCTACCAGCAGATGTTTGCCACACATCTCTCTTTTGTCTGCAGAGAAGACACCAGCCAGCAAGTAAATGTGGAGGCAATGGTCACTAAGGCTTGAAAGGCACCCACAGCAGCTGCCTCCCAGGGCCAGGTTCCACCTGCCCTTGCTGCTCTCCCAGCCCTAAACCTTTGGGCTTTTGGCTGGCTTTGCCCAGTATGTGTCCGCAGCAGAGCTTCTGGGACAAGGCTGCTGGGCAGAAATCCAGCCCAAGTGCTTCTGCAAGAGTTTTCCTGGGTATGAAAACACTGAAATCCACCATTCTCAGCTCAGATCTCAGTGAAGGTGACTATAGCTCATCAGGGCTGCAGCCAGGTCTATGTTTATATAAGCAAGTAGCTGTTAACCCCTCTACCTGTGATGCTTCCCAGTGCCTAGTCCCCACATCCAGCCCAGCACCACCTGCACACAGCTCTGCAAGCCCCACAGGAGCCGAGCTCCCCACACCCTTGCCAGCAATGGAAATGTGGTGGGACCTCTAAGCAGAACTGGTCCCTGGCCCAAGCTACAAGAGCTTTGGCCAAGGGAGACAGTGCTTCCACCTGAACCTGAACATCGCCCTTCAGGCGGCCTTACCCAACCCTTGCTGTCGCACAAATGAACCTTATGCCTCCCAGTTCTGTCCTTAGTCTCTGGCAATAGCCAAGCTAACCTTCAAGCCAGCTCTGTTGTAGGGAAGCGCAAAGAGGAGGTCGCTGAGCCGTGCGCTTGCAGGCTGGGAGATCTCAGCCTTTGCCCAGCAGAGGCCAGCACCAACGCAGTGTTTCGGCAGGCTGTGAGAGTTGTCTCTCCACTTGACCTTCCCCGACTCGAAAAGAGGCCTCCTGCGAGCCCTCATCTCTTCAGTGCTTTGAGAAGACTTTTCAGTGAGGGATTGAAAGGTGCAACAGAAAGGCTGGAAAACATACTACCTGGGTAGGGACCAGCTGCCACAGGCCCAGCCATCACCTGATTTCTCCACTTGTGTGCCCAGAAGCATGCCCTTCCCCTGGATCAGCGAGCAGCACGGTGCTCCTGGAGGCTGGGCATGGCCAGATAATACCCGCACAACACTTTAGAAATGCCAGGTGCCATGGAAATGAAGTTCAAAAGGGGTTGTATTGCGGGTAGGAGCAGACAATCGAAAGCAATCAGGGATGATTGCTCTGGCCACCACCCTGCTCTTTGCTCCTCATTTGAGCTCATTAACATTTACCGGCAACAGTGAGGGCCGCACCAGAGGACAGGCACTTGGCTATGTAGAAATCACAGCTAGTTGTGTGAGGAGTCCCGAGTAGAGGCCAGGAGCTTGGGAAAGACAAGTTAAGAGGCAGCACCCGTACAGTGTGAAAGAAGTGAAAGAATCTCCTCACATAGCCAGAACAAGCAGCTTGTGCATCTCTGGAAATAGCCTCAGGAAAAGATCTTTTTCTCAGCAACTGGTTGAAAGGGCTGATGGCCCTGGAAGGATATGTTGTCTCTTGTTGCTTGCGTACTTAAGGAGGGTCTTCCAGGGGAACCATTCTTCATAACAAAGAGACAGCAGAGAGTGCATCTAACTATCACCAGACACAAGCCAGAGAACAAAAACCACTTGAACCGTGCAGATCATCTGTGATCAGGTTTTTGAGGGCAAGGCTGGGGCAAAGACAAGTCAGATTGGAAGATACCTACCACAGCACGATCATGCACCCGGTGTTTAGCCAAAACAGCTGAGCTCAACACTACTTAGAGGCCTTCCAGCTCACAGCCAGCCATGCAGAGGAAGGGAACCTTAACTGGTGATGCCAAGATTATTGTTTAGGTTCTGGGGAGGATGTTGTTGCAAACCCATCTCCCAGTCTCACCACTTACCACTTATTTTCGTTCTGAGTCGCAGTAATAAGTCTGAGATGTCACCAGTGGATGTCTAGCAATTCTGCGGGCATTACGCAGAACCCCACCCAGCCTGCAGGATCTGAGTCTTCAACAGCTCTGCAACAGAAATACTGGCTTCATGTCTGTGTGGGCATAGGTGATACACGTACATCACAACAGGATCTTCTCCACCTGCAGCTAAACCAAGCTTAGTATTTTATAGCTAGGAGAAAAAACAAAGGTCGCAGCAAGGATGGAGAATTCTGGTCATTGTAGGCAATACTGTGTTTTAAGTCAATGCAAGCTTTGCTGGGGCTCTGCTGCATCCTCCAGCGAGGAATGTGAGCCTGCAGTGCCCTGCACAGCAAACCCCAAGCGAGGTAGCAGTAGCTTTTTTCCCTGATTCTCTGTAACCCAGGAAGCATGGGAGCATCAGAGCCCTTTAAGAAACACCAAGTGAAAAATCTGGGAGCAAATCCACCAGAAGCTGAAGGAGCAGAAGCAAAGCCTGTAAAAACAAGCTCCTCTAGAGCTGCAGTCAGTTGTCTCTCCCAGGTTTAAATGAATAATCTCGGAGAAAAGCAGTCTGGGAAGAGCCTTTGTTGCCTGGGTGGCTCAAAGCATGGCCTGTGCAGGGTATCGACAGCTTTGGTTGTTGTACCAATGGGTGGAGTGAAGCCTACTGGTGTGAGATCTAGCAGAGGAGGGTGGTGTAAGACACACTGAAATTGCTTCTGATGCTTTTTTGTGAACGTGGTTAGAATCTTTTTGCTGCCCATAGATGCATTCTGCGTGCCCTGTCTGCAGAAACCCAGCTGCCCAGCTGGAATAACCACCATCCTCCCCTGTGTGTGAGCACTCCCCTCAGGGTGGGGGGGGAGAGCTGCAGGGCCGGGGCAATCGCCCATCGCCTCAGCGCTGCTTTTGCAGGGTGGTGACACGCAGGCCAACATGCTGCCACCAGGCCACGGTGCTTCCCATGCTGGCACAGAAGCCAGAGTCAGGAGGTTCACAAGCCTCTTAACAGGCCCTGGCTATCATGGTGCTATTCGAAATTAGGAGAAGGCAGGAGGAATCGAGGTGCCTCTCCTGAGGATAGTTTGCTGAGGCACAGCAGTCTTTGGTTATCATCCGAGAAAACGAGCACAGCACAGCACGTTACAGACTTTTCCCAACTGCTCTTGAGAGCTGTGGTGGTGGGCCAAAACCCCTCTGGAAATATGCTGCTTTTCTGTGCCTGAAGGAAGGGTATCTACAAATTGGCTTCATTTACCTCAATTAAAAGCTTATGTCAGCAGCACTGCTCATGGTACCCTATGCTGAAAATATTGGAGCTGATGCTCCTTGGAGGTGGCAGCAGTCCTGAGCCAGCATTAGCAACAGGACCTGCACTGGTAGGTGGGCTTCAGCCTTGTGTATAGCGTGGTGCTGATAGGCAGACTGCTGGCTGGTAGGGTGTTAGGTGCACAGACTGTCTGTATGGGCTGGCTTGTTTTTCCACTACATCAGTCCCAGCAGAACTTATCTGCTCTTCACTGACCTTTCAGATTTCATCTGCTTCAATGCATGAGGTAGTCCAGCAGCCTTTTGTGGAGCTGTGACTGGTGAGGAAGGGCAGGGAGCTGAGGGGGTCAGCAGTGAAGAGACCTGTGATGCTATGTCAGACTCATTAGCCAGGTCCAGCCCTGCAGCAAGGAGGGACCCACCTCCCCCAGGGACCCCATCACCCCACAAACCATTGCTCCTCAATCTGCCCAGCCCACGCACATGGGTCCCCCCTTCTAAATGTGGGGCTTCAGTTGCTGGCCCTGGATTAGACGCCAGCACACACAGGGCTGTTCCCTGGGCTCCAAGCTCTCCCCTCCTGCTGCCTGCATCCTCACTGTGTCACACTGGGCCTCAGGAGTGGCTCAGGTCCTATTTTGGAAACAAAGAGTTAAGCATTTTCAATCTTTATTTTACAAAAATAAACCCGTTTTGCCCTGGTACTCTGTGGCCCCTAACCTTCCCCTTCACCCCTGCTCCTGTTCCTCTCCCTGGAGCTCTGGCTGCTGTGCATCACAGCCAGCCGTTTGCACGGAGGCTGCCGGTGCCGCACGCTCCTGCGAGCATCCACAAGCAAGCACTGGGGAAGGGGGTTGGTGCCCTTTGGAGAATGCCTCCTCTTTCCAGGGTCCAAGCTGCAAACTGCCCGAAGATGCCTCCTGGTGGCTCTGCCATTTCTGCACAGGGAGCAAGTCCTAGGCAAGTCCCTCAGAATACACACTTCGAGGAGGGGTGTCCGTCCGTCCATCCCTCTCCCTTGGGTAGAAAAGCGAGCCCCATGAAGTTGCTTCTTGCCATCGGTGGAGCCAGCAGGCTGCCTTCCCGCTGGCTGGCTCAGTGCTGGAAGCGTGGGGAGCTGATGTGGGGCTGGTGGAAGGAGTGTGTGGCATAAAGCACTTCAGGAGGCGGTGGAGGGGATGTCAGGATGGAGCAGAGTGGTTCATGGGAGCTCAGCATCGAGGCGAAGTGCTTCATCTCCTCTGTCAGCTGCTTGATCTCCCGGCGCAGGGCAGCGTTCTGCCTCTCCAAGTCTTCACTCTCCTGACGAGACAAAACCATAGGGGCTTCCTTAGCATGGGAGCCACAAGGGTGAGCAGGGGACACGGGGGTCCCGGTCCCACGCCTCTCTGCCCCGCAGAGTTTCCCGAGTGACACGTTTCCAGTAAATTTGGCACTGAGCTGCGCCTGGGCAAACCCCCCTCCTTCAGCCGGCCAGGCCGGGCTGGGCCGGGCCGGGCGCGGGCGCGATGCTGGCGGCCCCAGTGGCACTCCGCAGCCCCGGCTTACGAGAAGTGACTGTGGCCTGCTCCCGCCCAGGCTTTCTCACTCCCTCTCACACGCGCAGCCGGGCTGCTTCCCGGGCCGCCCGGCCGGGGGGAGGGTGCGCTGAATAACCGCCGTCTTTAACCAGAAAACCACCTGCCACAGGAAACCTGTCATTGCCCTGGAAAGAAAAGACTCACTGCTTCCTGCTAGCAGCCAGGGAAACCAGCAGCACGGTGGGGAGGAGGGGGAGATGCTTGAGTCAGAAGAAAAGAGAAACTGAGCCCTCAGAAGAACTGAATTAATAGTTATTAATGAGAATAACAACGAAGCAGTTAATAATGATGCTCAGCCTTGTGTCAACAACCCCAAAAGCATTGCAGCCTTTGCTGCCTCTACTGCTGCCCAAGTGCAGCCAGCTCCAGTCTGGAGCATCCCAGGCACCAAATGACCATGGAGCCAGCAGCCTAGGCAGGACCAGAGGAGGGAGGGAGGATACAGTGTTGGGCTCTGCAAACTCACCTGAGACAGCTAAAGTGGGACCCAGCGCTCTGAGGTCCCAGAAAGCTGTACCACCACCTCAGCAAAGCGAACCTGTTGCCCCTCTGCTCGCCCCCCGCTGCCACACGGATGCTTCTGCCAGTGCCCACTCTGCGCACAGGTTGAAACGCACCCAGCAGTTACAGCAGCTGTCACAGGAGGAGCTCCCACAGCAAACGAGCATCTCTCAGACATGACTAAATGCTTTGGAAATCACAACTGATATAGAACTCAGGAGCTGATGGGAATCACCCCTGGGCTGGGAGCCCCAGCCTACCTGTGACTCATTCCCCTCAAAATACAAGCTGCAAAGCCCTGGGGCAGATGGAGCTGCTGGCTCCTTTCTTACCACCATAGCTCAAGCGGAGCCATGCTCTTCTGGGTAGAACAGCATCAGAGAAGCAGAGTCCCTGATGCAGAACCATCCAAAATGCAAAGAGCACTCAGGAAACAGACCCAGGGAGTCACTGTCCACCAGGAATTGGAAAAACACAAGCAAAAATTCACCATCCATCCTCTATTTGCCTCCTTGCATTTCTCCAACTGCCTGCCAGGGTCCTCTCTGAGCCCAGTTGGGCTCAGACCTCCTGCTCCCTTCCCCATGGGAAGGCAAGTAGTGTGTGCTATCAATGCTAGCTGAGCAGTAGTAACCTTGTAAGCAAGGGGTTTGTCATCTGCTCTAAGAAGAGCAGGCCAGTTCTTCTTGGTGCACAGCTAGGCAGGATTTTCATGGGGGAGGATAAGAGCCCATATCCACCTCTAGGATTACCTTGAAGAGAGTGTCTCTTCACCCCTCTCAGGCACAGTCGCCCAGAGCCATCGCTGCTGACAGACATAATGCCACCAGCCTAGAACCATGTCAGCTCTAGAAGGATCATCAGCTACTGAGAAAAGAGTGAAATTTCTGTCTTAAACTGAGCTCCAACCATGGACCGAGAGCACTATGTAAGGAGGAAGGTTCAGGACTGGCTTCTCAAGAATTCTTCCCAAAACTGGGGGTCTGGGGGAATATGAAGACCACTAAGTCAAAGGATGTTTTTCTGAACATGAGTCCGACTACCGTTTTTCGAAGGGAAGCCAAGCCCAGCGCAGGGATCAATATGGTCACTGCCCCCTGCAGGCTGCGTGTTCTGCATCCTGCCTGCCAGTGGCCCAAAACCCACGGGACTGCTCTTACCAACGTGCAAAATACAAAGGAGCCCAGCCCCTGTGCTGCAACACTGACCACACGCTCCTGCCCAAACACACACAGCCAGAAGTGACCATCCCTCCTGAAAAGCAGATGCCTGATTCTTCACACTCAGAAGAGCCACAGGGGTGTCCACAGTGCCATGGGACACTAGGACAGCAGGGGGAAAACAAAGGAGGGAAAATCCATGCTAAACAACAGGAAAAGCCTCCAGGTACTGTGTAAGTGTTCAGATGTAGAAAAGGAGACAAGCACTACCAGGGAGACATTTAAAATTATTAGAAAATAATTAATATTTATTTATCTACACTGCGTAGTGTCTCAGGAAACAGACCAGAGGAGATGGCCCATTTGGCTCCACACTGCACCTTCATCCATATCAATGAATACAAAGCGCTACCGCCTCAGAAAAGCATCCTTGTACACTGTTGCACCACTGCGTAAGTGGTGACATGAAGCACAAACCCAGGGAGAGCCAGCTCAGATGAGCCTGTGCTTTCAGAGAGCTTCTGACTGAGCCAGTCAGAACAGATTAGGAAAGGAAATTGGTAATATCGGCCTGAGAGGTAAAGATGTATTCAAAACTAGCTGCAAAACTAGATGCTTCGCTGGCAGTCATTCTGGGCTGTGTGCTCTCGCTGCAAGTGCTGACTCCTACATCCTGCCCTGGCCTCACTTTCCCTGTCCTGCCTTAACTGAGCATCTCTGCTCCAAGTCCCCAGGGGAAAAGCACTTTGTCACATCTGTGAGCCCTCAGTGCCGGGACAGGGAGGGCTAGGAGTGCTCACCAAGTGCAGCGTGTCTGCTTTCTGGGTCTGCCTCAAGCGGCTCTTCTGGGCAGCGATGCGATTCTTCTCCCTCCTTTGGACTTTCCTCACGTCATCAGAAGAGTCCTAGGGAAATAAGGCATGGAAATGACTGGGGCATCCCCTCCTTCGCCCTGCTCATGCAGGGCAGTAGATGGGAAGGGGACATAGCAGATAACATCACTGAAGCACAAGACATAGAGTACACACCCTCAGCATCAGGGTAAAGCCATATCCCAGGGATGTGTGATGGTTTTGGCATCTGTATTGCCAGGAGGGGCAAGTCTGATACCCTTGGGCATCCCAGCACAGCTGGGAAATGATCACTCTCCCTTCACCATGACACAGGCCTGGGGGATATGACTTGAGGGATCAGAGTAAGGACCTCCCTCTGGAAGGGAGGCAATTTGAATTCTTTGTAGAGAAAACCTTTATCTTCCCTGTCTCTCTGTGGGGATACAGCACTGCAGACATTCCAGCTCCTTGGCTAAACTATCTTTCCAAAGATTCAGCCTGTGTTTTTCTCCTTACAGCCCTGCAGGTCCCACCCGCTCTCCATCACCCTTCTCCCTCAGGCTTTATTTGTTGCACATCCTTACAGTGCAATGTGGCCCCTGCTTTGTTTAACTAGACAGACTCAGAGCTTTTGTTTTTTCCCGAAATGTCATTTGCTCCAGCTCTCTGATATCTGTGCTTGGTCTTTTCTGGAGTTCCTTGGTAGCAATGCCTGAAATGCTGACTGCAACACTCCTGAGCCCCTTCAACAGGGGAGAGCACACATCTTCAAGTTCCAGGTCATGAGCGTCACGCAGCAGCCATTCTCTGCTGAGAACTGGTCCTGCTGATGCCTTCTGACCGTTGAAACGGTCATACAGACTCTTTCATCTTCGATTTTCATATTGCACTGCCTCTTTTGGGGACTCTCTAACATTCACACCACCACTTCTCCACAGGACTACAAAACTCAGCCACAAAAGTTATCTTCCCAGCCCGTTGGTCTGTCCACATCCTCTCTCCCCTCCACCCCGCCCAAGATCTTTTCTTTTCTTTGAACTTAACCATTTTATCCTTGCCTTCAATACCCTACAAATGTCTCAGATATGGCAGTTCCCTCATCCTGCACCAAGCCCATCCTTTGGCAACCTCTGTGCTTTATTCCCTTCTCTACCAGGATGCCTCCTCATCCCTGGTTGCAAGCCCAAAATCATCTGTCCTGATCATCCCCAAGATTTCTGAGCAAAGTCGCAGGTACTTGCCATTGTTGCCAGCCATTGAGAAATGGCAAATGACATATATAATAAAGTTTAGCCAGAAAAGGCAGTGGAAATACCTTGGACTCGTGTCAGCATCTGCCAGCGAAACATCTACCATTAATGTACTCAGTGCAATAAAACAAAATCTCTCTGTCAAGCATTACTGTGATGAAAAACCTCTGGGGCTAAACAGAAAAGACAGCACACCCAAAGTGTCAGGGCTTTTCTGGGTCCTGAGTGCTCTCCGTGGCAGCGGGAAGTAGGCAGGCAGCCCCTGAGCCATCCTGGTCCATGGTGAGGCAGTGCATGCTCAAGCTCCTCACCAGAGCACCAAGTCTCAAGCCAAACCTTCCTGCCTGCTGCTTGCCTGGCATATACCACAGGGCCCACCGTGTCCAGGGGTCCCGGCTCCCAAGTTGCCCCTGGCATAGCTCCAGATAGCCAGGCCTCCTCTCTCCACCCGTACCCAGCTGGGTGGCTGGGGCTCTCAGCTCAGACCCGCATCCCTCTCCCCACGGCCGTTCCTAGAAAGCCCTGTCATACTGCACTGTGAAGACACCAGCGGTGGGTGCCACCCTTCCTCCTGCCCACCCATGGCCCACCCAAGGACTCTTCAGCCAGGGAGAGCTGGGGAAGGGTCCTCGCTTTACCTGCTTGCTGGGAGGAGGAGACTGGCTGAAGCTGCTGGAGTCGCTGCTGTCGGAGCTGTGGGGCATGGCTCCTGTCTCTGACTCCCAGGGCCTCTTCAGCTTCCTTTCTGCTCTTGATGTGCTTGCCTTCTGTCTCGCTTCCCTTCCCTCTCCCCTGCCCTCCTCTGTCCCCTTTGAGATGGCCCTTGGCTTCCCAGCTTTCGCCTGTCCCAGAGCACGCTGTCCTCCTGCCTCGCGCTCTGCCACTTTCTCTGCCTCTCCTCTCGGAGCCTCTGCACCTTCCCTTTAGGTCTTGGCCTCCTGTGGTTTCTCAGAACCTTGGGGATGTAAGCTGAAAGTCACGTGGCCGGAAACTTTAAGGCGAAGAAGAAAAGTTACAGAAGAAGAAAAAAGAAAAAAAAAAAAGCACATCTGGGAAAAATGAGCTTCAAAATAGCCTGAAAACCCCCCGAAAAACACCTTCAGGCAGTTGAAAAACACTGAGATGGGTTTTCTCTGAGACAAACAGCAGAGATGGAAAAGAAGAAAAGCCCCAGCTCTGGCTGTGAAACCTGGACCCTCAAAGGAGGGCAGCGTGGAGGAGGTACTGCCGGGAGCCCCAGAAATTCCAGGGGCACCACATGCCGTGCCAGCCCTTGCACAGGCAGGAGATTGGTCCAGTCCCAGGCAGCCTCCATCACTCCAGTCCAGTTGGGGAAATTCCCAGGCAGCCACCCACCTCCCCACAACTCACCCACCCCCTCCCGCCGCCCCCGACACCACTGACGTGGGTCCCAGTGAGGGGTTGGGTACCCTCAGTAGGTGCCACGTAAACACTGTGCTGATAGCTCGCGTGTGTACCATGAAGCACCAGTCCCACCTAAAAAGAAAGGCTCAGGATCGTAGAACATTTGGACTGCCTGTGGTGGAACTGGTATTTTCTACAAGGCAAAGCTTTTTAGCACTTTAAAACATTCATTAGTACCTCACCAGTGGCCCATAAGGGGAATATCAACCCTGGCACACAAATTAAAGTACTGTAAATGTGACGGTCTGTGGACACAGAAGCTAAACCTGAGACCTAATACTCACTCTACATCATGGTATGAGCTTGGCTACACCCCAAGGGACGTGTGACTATCATGTAGGGGTCCCGACACTCTGCCTGCTCCCCTCTAGTCTCCTCTCACCACAGCTGACAGTAGAAGACATGGGACAGAACTATGGGGAGACAGGAGCATTATGGCATGTTGGAGGTTGTTTCCTTGCTATTCTCCCACTGCCAGCACCCAGCTTAGGCATGACTCATGCAGACAGCAGCAAAGAGAAGCTGCTTTGCATTGCCTTCTTTCTGCCCTGGTCTGTACTGTGTGGGATTACTTCCATCCTTAGTATGAGCCTCAGTAGACTGAAGAGGTGCAAGCAGCCTGTGTGACAGCAGTGCTTCGGAATTGCCCTCAGGGTACCCCATGCTAGCAGCTCTGAAGGTGACAGCTCAGGAGAAAGGAGTGCCAAAGCAGGAGCCATCGCCTTCTGATCTGCTCATGTTGCCAGAGGCAGCAGGATGTTCCAGGGCCACGTGCCAACAGGCTGTCCATCCACAGACAGGAACACACATCTTCAGAACGGCCAAGTTCTTGCACGTGCTGTGAGGACCAGGTACAGAAGCAGCCACAAACCCATCCACAGTAACTCACTTCTGTGGAAAGCAGTGATTCCCAGTTCCCACTTACTGGTTTTCATTGTATATTGGTGTTCTGGTTTAGTTGCTCCTGCTGCAAGCAGGAGCAGTGAGCAAGTATCAGCAGCAGGGCATCAGCAAGGGCCCTTGAGATGCAGTTGTCATTAGGCAAAAGGTATTGGCAGCTGTGGGTTTGCAGCCGTACTGCAGCACAGAAAGCACACACAGAGGAGCACACGCTTGGAGCACAGTGCAGGCTTGCGTGGGCATTGCTGGCATTTCTTCCCAGCCCTGCCACTCATGGTGCCAACACAGGGGCAAACATGGCCAAAAGCAAGAACTGTGTGGGGCTGGCTGTGGGCTGGGCGGCTCGCGGAAATCGCCTGGCCTAGCTCCAGGAGCAAAACTGCTCTGTTCTGGCCCATTTCCCTCTTTAGAAACATCCTGTGGCACTGGTGCGCTAACCTTGGCCCTATTATCTGAACATTTTGCAGCCGTGAGTGTATTTTTTCTCCCATCCTGCTGTAGGGCAATGCTAGACGACTCCACATTTTCAAACATGCCTGCAAGGGGTTGCTTGCTCAGCGGGAGCCACCCTGTGAGACCCCACCTCCTGGCAGTGCAGACCCCCTGTGGCAAGTGGGACTCTTCCAACGCAGCCGGCTCTGGGAACAGAGCACCAGAAGGCAGAGACAAGGGTCTTGCGGGGTGACGAGTTCAGGCCTCCAAAGGCTCTGGCTAGCAGCAAAACCATTGAAGCATCCATTCGCTCGCTGTATCGCTACACTTCTTCTGAACTCTGCAGCCCCACACGGCACTTCCTTTCCAGGAAGCACACCGCTGGATTCCTACTCTCCCAAGGAAACCCATGATCCTCTGTGGGAGAGTGGGGCTCAGAGATGGCCTGGCCAGCCCTGCTCTACAGGCTGCTGTTGCTCAGGGCATGGTGGAGCAAGCTCCTGCCTCAGGGAAAAATATCCTTGTTCCACTATTAAGCAAACAAGCTGAATTCCTTCCTTTTGTCTCTGGGGCCGGCAGCTGAGGGGAGGCGATGGGGAAGGCAGAGGGTGCATTGGCCGGAGTAGGTGCAGAGAAGCTGGGTGTCCCAGCAGGAGCTGCACAGTCAGTGTGAAGCTGGCCAGAAAACGGCCATGGCAAAGGCTGTTCTTTGATCCACAGAAGGAAAATTTTGACCTTCACCCTGGTCTGCCCAGAGCTGGGCTTTTATTAACAGCTGATGGAGAGATCTCAGGAGAGAGCAACATCACAGGAGAGGGTTTGGACGCTTGATCTTGCTGAGTGGGAGTAAGAGAGCATCTCTCTTCCCTACTTATCTAAACCCACTCCTTGCCCTCAAGCTGGCTACCATGCTGATGGATTCCTGTCACTTATAAGCAATGAATAAGTGTGCTGTAAATGAGGCAGCGTCTCCTGGCAGGAAGGTGGGCAGAGCCTTCACAGCGCTCCCCTGGGCTGGGCAGGACCCATGTTGCTTCCTTGCAGGCAGTGCCCCATGCCATTCCTCTGGGGAGAGCTGCCCCAAACCAGAGCAGCAGAAACTACCAGGGTGGCTCCACCAGCCTCTGCTCGCACCTCCCCAGTTGCTGCCCGGGGCACCTGCTGCAGGCACAACATGGGGAGCTGATATCCTGCTGTCCCCCAGGCTCTCCCTCTGCCCTGCTGTCAGTGGGAGCCTCAGAACTCAGCCTCCTAATCTCTGTGCTTGATTTAGGTGACTAAATTTACACCATGAATAACATCCCCTGACTATTTGGGACCATTTAGGTTTCTTGATCTTAATCACAGTAGCTGTGAAATCGCTGTCAGTGGCACTGGATGAGTTCACGAGTGTTAGATTACTGCCCTATCGGCAGCTGGATGGAACAGGGATATTTCCAGAAATTTTTAGGGGAAGGATGGGGGCATCCAGCTCTGCATTTGTCCCTTCTGAATAACAACGGACACTGCTGAAGGGAACGGAGTGGCTGCAGGGACTCTGGTGGCTAGGCTTAGTGTGATCTCGACTGCCAGAGAAATGGTTTGAAAGCAGCGAGATGCAGTTCAGCAAGAACAAATGCAAATGTAAAGCAAAGTGAGATGTAGGTAGAAGAACTGGGGAATAACCGACTGGGCAGCAGAATGGCAGGGAAAAATCTGGGGGTTGCAGAGCATCGTAAACTGAAGCTTCGCCAGCAGTGCGGAGGTGTCGCAAAGGGGCCCAGTGTTGGCCTGGGGCGTCGGCTGCAAGGCAGAGGAGATGACTGCCCCACACTGCCTATGCAGAGTCAGGGCCCCTTCAGAGTCCCAGGTCCAGAAGTGGAAAAGTCCAGAATAAAACAATGCAAAGGGTAAATACACAGAAATCTTGTGCTAAGAGAAAGGAGTGAAGAATCTGGGGCCATTTAGCCTAGAAAAGAGAAGTCTTGGGGGTGGGAAGTAGGTGGGGAGGAAGGAGCAGTCTTTGATACCTTGTAATGGAAAGGGTGGTCAGCTGTTTTCTGTGCAGGGTAAGAAGCGCTGGGCTTCAACTGCAGCAGGAAAAGTTCAGGTCTGAGGTTCGAGGCAAGATGAGGTTGGGAAGACAGGTTAGCAGTTCAAGAAAGTTGTTCAAGACCCTTCACATGAAGTGTCTGAGAGCAAACCTCTGTCGGAAAGGGTCCAGGTTGAATCCTGGCTCCTTAGAGCCCAGAGAGCACATGGGGCATGTCTCAGCCTTATTTGCAGCTGGTCCCTTTGCATCCAAAGCCCAGAAAAGTCCCTACATCCCACCTGTGCAGACAGCTTCCTCAGCTCCGGTAGTTGCTAGAGTTTCTTTGTAAACCTGCTGCTCCAGCCTGCTCACCTGCTGCAGGCTTACGGCAGCAGTGTTCAAAACTGCATCTCACCCCATCCATCTCACCCATCTTGTTTGCATGACCATTCAGTGCATGGTGCTATTTAAAAATCCAACCTAGAGCAGCTACCAACTTCAGCCTCCTGTAAACCACCGAGGTTTTTTCTGCTTCACATGCAGTATTTTATGCAAATAATTTATTGCAATATTTGGACAATTGCAACAATTTGCTTATCATTCCCCACATGAGTTGGGAAGACTTTTGCGTGGGATTCAGTGCTGATAAGAGATGTTAAATGAATGGTGTTGAACAAAGTCCTTGTGCCCTACCAGACAAGCTTCTGCCATGTCCTGCTCTGTCAGCATGTGTTGGTCCTGTCTGCGATGTGGGCAGCTTCCCCAGCTGGCAGGATGGCTTGTCTCCATCGCCAGGGCTATTTCATCTCAGCTGAGCTGAGTGAGTATGAAAGCAAGGTTGTGGCAGGAGAGCTTAAGTGTAGTCCCACCAAATTCAGCCCACCTAGCAGAGAGCAAACGCTCATCACATGAACACTTCCAGTCCTTACTGGGCAAAACATGTCAATCTATGGGAAACACATACTTCATGCCCTGAATATCTGATAAATGACAAGAGCTGTAAGTCAAGCACACAAAAGCACGGAAATCCCAGAATTAGCTCCCTTATAAGCACGCTGCATTTACACCCTCACGCCACGTAATGTGCTATGCTCTATAACTGCATGATCCACCAAGGTTTCTTCCTTGGGATGGCTGCGTTACCTTCATCGCTGTCCTGTGATCAGAGCCTGCTCTGACACCCTGCTTTTCCATTTCTGCACGGACTCTTTCTAGTGCTCCTCACTTCAGCACCGATTGCTTCAGGGCTATTAAAGAAGCTGTTATCTCAGCCACCTTTCCAGGTGTGAGGGTGGAGTTACCCCTATTTAACAGTTGCAAAACAAGAGACACATAGAGATTTAGGTCATAAGTACTCATTCATTTTGGACACACAGTTTGAACCCACTAGGATCTAATTTTTCAGTGGTTTTGCCTCTATATAGCACTTTATCTAATCAAGCCCCAGCTCCTGATGTGTGTGACTGCAGCTGCAAACTTTCAGCACTTCTGTAAATCAGCACCAGCAAATGAGGAAGACGCGGCCACTCCTGTGAAAGCTCTTGCTTATGTGGCTCACCGACTCACAGAGAGACTTCGAGACACAGACCCAGTTCTCCAGGGAGGCAGCAAGTGTCTACTCAGGAGACCCTCCTTTCTTTCTGCAGTCCCTTGCTTCACTGATGGGTAGGAGTTTCCCAGCCCTGCTAAGAAAAGAGGCAGCCTAGCTGACCAGCTCATCATTCCCTCCGGCTGAGGTCCAGCCTAGGTGTTGAAGAAGTGGCAATCCAGGGCAGAACACAGGAGGTGATCATATGCACAAGACAGATGAAGCAAGGTTGCCCAGGCAAACCCATTTCTGGCAATTTCTAGCTCTTCAGTGCTTGGCTTTGCCAATTGTATGTGTTTGGGTTTTTTTTAATGTCACTAGCAATGATTTTTATGTCTATGTTTTAAAGAAGGAAACTGTAGAAAGGAAACACCAAATGTGCTAGCTTTCCAGATATGGACATAGACCTCCAGGTAGCTGGGGTCTGTCTGACCCCGCTGGAGTCTGGCCAGAGCCTCGTAGCTGAAGGGTTGTCAGGATCTGACCTCCAACATGTACAGGAGTTTCAGTCTCAAGACACAGTTGACAATTAGAGGTCACCCCTGGCTGTTGAAGGGATGAACCACAGTCTCCTTCTCCTGTCCTGTACATATAACTGGTTAGGTAATTAGTTGTGCAACCTCTAATCTGTTCCTGTCAAGGACTCATGAGCAAGTGCTCAGGTGTGCACTTCTGTGACCCTCCAGGTCAGCAGATCCCAAGTCCTGGTAGAGTACATCTATTTAAACCCAAACTTTCTCTCACTGCTGTCTTCACAGGCCCTGTCTAGCTTCTGGGATCTGGTCAGAAATGAACTGGACCACCCAGCCATACTGATTATGTACACGCGTGGGGCACCGAAAAGGCTGGGCCGCCAGATGGCCCCCAGTCAACCAGGGCTTCTGTGCTTCCGCTGCCGGGGGCTGAGCCCACCGGTTGAACTATCCAAGCGCATGGACGGGGCGTGCGGAGGGTGCAGATGTTGTCTGACGGTTTGACTCATCTCAGTGGCAGTCTCGTTCGGTGATGATGGGGAAGACCCAAAGAGGAAGGGCAGTGACCCGTTTAACCAGAAGGGCTGATCCACCCAGGGGTAGACTTACTGGTGGTAGTAAGGGGCCATAGGCCCAGCTTCCTTTGTCCTGCTCACTGTGTGCATTTCCAGGCTACGCAAGGGCAGGAGAGACGCATGGCTGTCCAGCCCTGCCAGTGTGGCAGCAGGACCCAGCCTTGAGCCTCTGCTAGTGCTGCAGCGAATCCAACTGCAGAAACCAAGCAGCTAAAATTGTGCTCCCAGGGGATGACCACAGCCTGATGGGGCATTTGATGTTCACTGGGCATTGGTTGCAGCCATGTCCCATGGCATGGGGGCGGAAGGTGAATGCATTACTTGTCTCTTAAATTAATGCATGACTCTTGAGTGTATTACTTGGCTGCTCCATGACTCCATTGAGAGGAAAATGTTCTTCAACACCACGCATCACCATAAGACATGTTCAAGCCTCCTGAGGATTGAGTACAGCCTATTTAGGGCACGTTCTTGCAGCTAGACTCCAGGACACCCATCTCAGCAGGAGATGACTGTGAACAGCATTCATGCTAGTACTGTACTCCCACGCCAATAGGATTGGCTTCACTTTTGGCTTAGTGGGATATATATACTGGTTCTCCCTTCTGTCTACCCTCTTTATGGGGAACCAGTGCTTCCCAAACCCTTCAACTCATGCAGCATGGTTGGAGGAGTTGTTCAGCACAAGTAGCTGAGCTGATGGGCACACATGCAGTGAGCTTGTGTCTGGGGCATGCAAGGGGCTCGTACAAGTGGTGATGGAGCATGGTGCATCAGAGGTGGCACAGGGGAGGACAAGCAGCGTGGAGCGGGGTGGCTGTGCAGGAGAGGGCAGGGGAGCCGTGCAGAAGGTACACTTGGTGCCTGTGCAAGTAGCGCTGAGCAGCAGTCCCACAATGGCAGAGTTACCAAAACACACACAAATGCACATAGGCCCCATCTGCCCGGGCGCTGCCTTGGCACAGGCTGCCACACACACCAGATGGCACACAGAGCTCTTGTCTGCTGGCAGCTCTTTGGGAGAGAGCCCGTCCCAGAGCGGGCTGCAGCGGGAGGCAGAGGCACAGCTGAGCCCCTGCCCCATGCCTGGTCCATCCCTCGCAGCCCCCAGCTGGCTCAGGGCTCCTCAACGCCCACTGCCCAGACACGAGGGAGGACCTGGTTAGTGCTGCCCATTTCAGAGGGCTTGTGAAACCCCACAAGTTTCCCAGGGGGCTCAGAGCAGCAGGTGGAGGGAGAGAGGACAGTTTCAGATGACCACTGCCCCGTGCTTCCCAGTCTCACATTTGAGTGCCCTGCCATGACAGAGATGCTCTTTAACCAGCCTCCTGGGGCATGGCTGCTTTTTCTATGGCTTTGGCAATAGCTGCCAGTGCTAGTGCCCAGACACAGATGACCTGTGGGCTCTTGGTGGCACATTGTCCCCAAGAGTGCTTTGGAGGTGGGATGAGGGAGAAGTGCTGCACCCTAAGCTGTGCCAGCAGTGCTGCTGCAAGGCCCTGGGTTGAAGACCTGGTCCTCCTACTGACACTAACAAGTGCCAACATTGGCTTCAAAGAGGCGACAGAAAAAAGACAGAAACTCCTTCCTGCCCTTCTTTACCTGAACCCCAAAGCAGGTGTCCAAGAACCATGCCGCCTTCTTTTTTAAGCCAAACTTTTTGACTTGAGTTTTGGGTATCCTTCTTTTTCATAGAAATACCGGAGCCCTTGTGAGCTCTCTGAAGCTGTTGGCCAACAGGGCATGTTGTCCACCTGCACAAACCAGTTTGTTGGCTCTGTGAGAAGTGTGTCAATTTACCAGTTTGAAATGAGTTGTCTTTCCATTTCTTTGAACATCTTGTGAGGGGGTGAGCAGAGGAACATACATATCTCTAAGTCAGGCATTGCTCTGCACATCTCTATCACGCGGCATTTCACTAGTTTCCGCTCTGAACTAGTGGGACTTTTAGTCTCTGCATAGGGAAATTTTCCTGCAGCCTTAATTTAGGTCAGCACTCATCTTTGGATGTCTCCTGTTTACATAGCAGGGCAACCAGAAGCAAACAGCACCTCAGGGAAGCTGCCCCACAGCTGTCTACAATGGCATTATGGTTCTAAAGGATGGAAGTACTCTTCTTCATCCCATTCCTCAAGCAGCCTTCCTCCTTCTGCACTGCTGCACAGTGGGTGCAACCTGTCAGGTAGCTCCACCCTGAACCAGCCTTGAACCCATCGACACTCTCATCTAAACCACCTAGGTGCCCACTGGTGCTTCGGTGTGCTCCAGAACATGTCTGGGAGAAATTGCTGAGGTGCTGCTACCCCAGCGTATGAACCCAGCCACTGAGCAGCTCGGGCCCTTGCAGCCATAGTGGATGGTTGCTATCAGATGAAGAAATGTGTCCCAAAGCCCTGCCTGCACAAGGCTCCATGTCACACGCAGGGCGGCCTGGCAGGGTACGCTGGCAGCTTGCATTGCGACCCACAGGTGTCCCACAGGCAGCAGAGAGGGTGCCTGCAGCCACATTTAAGCCAACTCTGCACCTCTCCCTCGCAGACACCTCACGCCTGCACCTAGGGGATTTTGTTTGAACCAGCGAGCTTGGGTTTGCCAGCCTGTTATGCTGGCAGCATGGGGTGCCATCGTCCTGCCCTGTCACACAGCGGTGCCAGCACACACCAGCACCTTGACTAGCTCAGCCACTCATCCACCCTCTGCTAGCTGGAGCTGGCAGATGAATCAGGTTGCTTTGCTTACAGGAAAGGTCTGCACAGGAGAAAAGGGACTCCTCACTTGTCAAGCATCTATGTCATGCAGCATTGACTCTGCCTGGCACCCACGGAGTTTGCCTGTCACAGAAGCCAATAGACCACGTACTTAGAGGCACCCACCGATATCCACACATTAGCTCTAGCACAAGCCCTCTCCTGTTAACCGTCTGGTCACCGGGCGCCCAGAACCACCTTGCAGTGAGCTCTCAGTGGCCATTTTATCCTCAACGTGTTAGCGTGCCTATAGGCTCCACTGGCTTTGGGAGCCTGCAGGCCTGTGACAAAGCCTTGCTGCCCACATCCTCCCAGCAACCCCTGGCCATTTCAGCGCAAGCAGGTGTCCAGCACATCCAACCAGCCTGGCTGCTGCTGCTGCTGGAATTGGGGCCATGGCAAAGCAGAGGCAGGAACTGCAGTGTCAAGCGTCAGGACTTCCCCTGACAGTGCCACAGATGACAACTCAGCAAGTTCATTCTGCAGAAACTAGATAACATCAGCACAAGGTGGTGGTGGTTACTGGCAAAGGATCCTGTTCCTGAAGCTTCATCTGAGACGTGACAGACGGCTGCAGTGAAACCTCGTTGTCACACAGACCCAAACTCTGCTTTTGGGGGACCCACACGGGTTTCTGGAAGTAGCTTCTTGCTGCTATTTCCTAGGAGCTCCAGCTGACAGTGCTGAGTGCCAGGGCTGGAAAAGCTCATCAGCTTGCTAACATGGGGCCTTTTTGTCTAGCAGAGTCCCTTGAGCTGGACAGAGATGTGGAGCTGTCAGTCCTAACCACAGTGGCCCACCTCCTGCCTCGAGTGACAAGAGTTTTTCCTCCTCTTCAGGGGCTAACCTTTCCCCAAATCCCATGGCATCCTGCTCATGCTCTGTGCACAGAGAGCTGGACACAAGGCTGGAGAGAGGAAAGCAATTTCTTTACCGATGGGGAAGTATCTGCACAGAAACATTCAGGATGTCCAAGCTATATTAAACTTGGAAATGACTGCAGCAAACCCCTCGGCAGATGCTCTTACTCGGAATTAAAGCCGTCTTGGTACAACTGGGGTCACTCTCTCCCCCTTGAGCAGGCTTTGCTCACGAGGAGCTTATCACCATGGGCAGTCATATCCACGGTGTGCTCTGCCAAATGCATCCCCTGGGCTGGAGTCCACTTGAGTTGGTTGCTCCACCAAAAGCCAAACCAAAGTAAAGCCGGTTCAACTCAGCAGCAGGGCATCTGGTGGAGGCTCTCACAACACCACACTAGCCCACAGCTTTAGCTAATTGGGATTAACTTCTTGCATGCCCTGACTGACAAACCCAAAGGCTCCATGATGTTAAGCTCTCTCATCCCACAACCACACACGGCACCTGCAGCCAAGCTCCAACCCAAACTCAGCCCCAGGCAATGCCTGTGCTGCAGAGCCCAGTTTTGGTCTGTGCCTCCCTGCCAGTCCCAGCCCCAGCTCCTCCTCGGCCCTCCCTCCACGTGTGCAGTGGGGAGCTGAAATGTGCCTGCACTGGGCAGGAGACATCGAGACCCCATCGAGGCTGCTGTGGGCATCGAGGCTTGGGGAAGCACTGCAGGCATCGGCTGCACCTGGAATTAAGATCTGGTGGCAGTGGGGGAGCCAGCCTGAGCCAGCAGCTGCTCCCGGGCCTCTGCTCCAGGGGGTTCAGCTGCTGACAAGAGGCAAACCGTGGCTGTGCTGTCATGGGTGCCAGCCCTTCCCGGCAGCCCTGCCCAGAGAGAGCCAGGGACACCTCCTGGCTGCAGGGAAGGGTTTTTATCTTGGCCAGAAAGGGCTGGTTGCAGAGCCCCTGACAGCCAGCTCCCGGCCAGTGGGGTTGGCTGCACCTCTGACAGCACCCATCCTGCCAGATCCCTCATCCCATCTGGGAGATGCCCCTGGCCACCCCATCAGTCATATGGTGCGGGGAGGCTCATGCCCTTAACCGGGGACAAGTGACCCACCCAGCTCTGCCCTCCAGGGCAGTTTGCCAAACCCAGCAGAAGCACGGTGCCTCCATAGGGGCAGGGGGTGCCCATGGTCCCATTCCAACATCTAGTGCCTGCCTCCCACCATCCCGACCCCATGTTCCAACTGCAACCAACCAGTGATCACAAATAAGCAAAAAATGCATGAAGGCATGGGGAGCCAGGTGAATTTTCAGGCTCAGGGAAGCAGTGGCCGATTTTCCTCATTTCTCTGTGATTATCATGGCAGCACAGGAGTCTTCCCCAGCTCTGGTCCTGCCGCCCGGCCATGGGCCACACCGGTGTCAGCGCCACTTAGCAGAGTCTGGTACCCGTGGTAATCAAAACAGTTTCAGTGTCTCTTGGTAAATATCAAGGCTGGGGATTTTTGGGGCTTGTTTTCCAGCAAGTTAAGTAGAAGAACCAATAAGGACAAAGATAAATGAATACCTGCTGCTCTTGGCTCAGAATGAAACAAGAGAGGCAGGTCATTGGCAAAGGTTAATTAATACCACTTACCGCAGTGTCACGGAGTTGCCCTCGGCCCTTGCTGAGAAGGACAGAGGAGGTAGTCTTTGAAACACAAAGTGAGAATGATGCTATGAAAAACTGCAAAGGAACGGCCTCCAAGCACCCTTTGCCCATCAACAGCTGCGGGCTGCAGGGGCTGGATACCACTGGCCCCAGGACAGCACAGAGGGGCTGGACCTGCAGGGGGACAGGGGCAGCAGGTGGGGAGAGGGTAAGAAGAGGATGAAAGGAAGGCAGCCACAGCCAAGCTTTGGGGAGCATGATGGGTTGTTTAACTGCTCTGGGGTGAGTTGGTTGCAGCAGAGAGGGCTGAGGAGACAGCAAGACCGGGGATCCTTGTGGGGAAACTGGGTTCCTGCTGACCTTGGGCCCTGCCACTTGCCAGAGGTCTGGCAAGAAGAGGGGAGTCAGGCATGGAGCGTGGAGCACTCACACCAACCTACGATAGCTGGGCCCTCAGCCCCATCACTGCCTCGGGCCTTTGCTCCCTTCTTTGGGGCAAAGCGGCACCTGCCTTTCCCCTGGGGAGAAGAGGTGAGAGTGGCTTTGCAGGGAGAACTGGGTGTAGTATGTGAAGGACATGGGGGAGCTGGGACAGGCATCTAAGCAATGGAAATATGATGAGGCTCATCTGCCAGGGCTTCAGGAAAAGTGTTTATCATGCCCTGGGGAAAGCTCTTGCTTGAACTGGTGAGAGTGGGAGGGAGCACAAGGGTTATGGTCTGAATGTGAATCTCACAAAACAGGAGATGGGCATGTGCTGGCAGGGGCTGCAGGCACCCCAGGAGTTACTGCCGGTGGTCCTGGTTGTGGAGCCACCTCAGGCCTCTTGCAAGCAGAGGGACCTGCAGGTGAAGCACCAGCAGTTCCAACAAGAACCTTCTAACACCACGGGATGGCACCATGAACCATAGAATCACAGGAAGGTTTGGGTTGGACAGGACCTCTAAAGATCATCTAATTCAGCTCCCTGACATAGGCAGAGCCATCTTCCACTAGCCTAGGTTGCTCAGGGCCCCATCCAACGTGGCTTGGAACACTTCCAGGGAAGGAGCAGCCATGACTTTGCTGGGCAACCTGTGCCAGTGCCTCACGACCATCATCGTAAGAAGCTTCTTCCCCCTGCCCAGTGTAAACCAGCCCTCTTCCAGCTGAAACTGCTGCCCCTTGTCCTGTCACTGACAGCCGCTCCTCTCCAGCTCCCCTACAGCCCCCCTTGAAACACCGCAAGGCTGCTCCAAGGTCTCCCTGGCGCTTTCTCTTCTCCAGGCTGAACAGCCCCGGCTCCCCCGGCTGTCCCCGCAGCGGAGGGGCTCCAGCCCGCTGCCCGTTCCCCGGGCCCCCGCACAGCCCCGTGCCCGTGCCCCTGGAGGCAGCGCTGCGGGAGGGCTCTCGCAGAGCACCGGTGCACACCCAGCCGGCGTCCGATACATTCCCCCGTG
>VZRW01009618.1:103977-123842 GCA_013398125.1 Aegotheles bennettii
GGTCCCGGCGGGCCGGGCGCGGGGGAGCAGAGGGAGGGGGCTGCAGCGAACGGCTGCTCCGCGCTCCCCTGAGCCCCGGGACCTGAGCTCCGCAGCACCCTCGGGAGAACACATCTCCAGCCCTCTCCCGGGCGGGTTTGGGTGGGCACAAGTGACCTTCGGGCTGGCCCAGCCATCAAGGCACGAGGCCTGCGAGCCCGCGGCTGCGCGGGGCTGTGGTGCCCGGGCTCCCCTGCCCCGTGCCAGCACCTGCAGGGCCCCTCTGAGACCGGCTGTGAGGGAGCCCCCGGCCGTGTGCCTGTGTCCCTGCGGCCAGGGGCTCAGCCCGGCGGCTGGCTGGGCACGGGCTAGTGGCAGCCTCACACCGACCAGCCCCAGCACCCCTGGCACCTGCTCCCGCAAGCACACGATGCCACCAGCTCCGCTCCGGTGGTGGCCCACAGTGCACCCAGCACGGGGGGGGTGTGGGGTGGCCAGGAGGTGGCTGCTTGGCCTTTGAGAAGGGTCCCTTGTGTTTCCCAAGCAAATCCTCATTACCGGCCCTTGTGCGAAGGGGATGCGGATGGAGGGACGTTACCACAGGTACAACCATTGCTCTTTGGGTTGGGGAGCACTGTTCTGGCATGGAGCAGCAGGGGCTGTGCCTGGCACACACCCGCTGCTCCTGCCCATGCCATGCCACCACAATGTACCAGCCTGAAAGGTGTCCAGCGGGATCACCTGTCCCATGGCAATGTCTGTACCTCTGCTAAGGAGGGGGGTCGGAGACGACAAATGCTCCCAGAGTCAGGAACAACAAATAGCCCATACCCCACAGGGGTTTTCAGCCCAGAGCTGTGCACAGATGGAGCCTCTTCCATTCCACACTCACAGGCTGTGGCTTACAGGGCAGAGGCCCAAACCCTCTGCTTTAACTCCATTGGGCCATAGCCTAACCAAGTCCCCTGAAAAGAAATGCCCTAAACTGGGTGGTAAACCCCTTAGTACTGACTGGAATGCAGAAAAGGGCTGCTTGGAGGATGTACAGGAGATGACTGGGCAATATATTACCCATCTGGGCTCAGGTAGCTCCTGCCTGAGCCTTGGCTGGAGTAGAAAGCATTAAACTCGTGTAGATACATCACTCTTCTGCTGCCGCCTTTGCTAGCTGCTTCTAGCATGCTTCGTTTCAAAGGGCACCTTATATTGCTCTTTCAAGCCAGCTGTTTTCATATCAGAAAGTTTTACTGCAGTGTGGCCACTTGCCAGAGAAGGGTGACTACCTGCACCCATGGCACTGCCAGTGATGCTGGAGGGTGTGTGGCAGGTGGATGAGAGCCCCCTCCATGTGGAGTTGAGTGCACAGGCTCACCAGGGAGCAAAAAGCATGAGATGCCTGTGGCTGGACCATCTGATATCCCACAGGGAGCTCCTGCTGACCACCAAAGAGGAAACTGATACTTGCAGGAGCCTGGAAAATCATTACCACATACACTGCAGAGGGAAATAAAGTTCTGAAGAGAGATGCAGGCCCAGAAAGAGCTCTTGTGCCCTTCCAGCAGAGCTCAATGAGAGCCATTGTGTTTCTCAAATATGAAGATTGGCTCCTGACAGCAGCTGAGAAATGGGTTAGGTCTGAGCCACCACTGCAGGGCCTGGGCAGAAGAAAGCGCAGGGGGACAGCTGCTCAGCTTCAAGGACTGCACAGCAGGCAGTGGGAGCCAGGCCAGATGCTGCTTTTCTCTACCAGCTTTGTTTCAAGTCCTGTCCTTGCACATACCTCTGGAGCACCTCAGCCAACAAGTCTTCCCAGGGCAAAAACTTTGCCTGTAACAGATCCAACATGCTTCACACTAACAGCAGCTGTCAGCATTCTGGAAGGTCCCAAAGACAGAAGTTACAGAAAGGGAGGGGAAATCCAGGAACAAAGTCAGAGACAAGGAAAGGACTAATGCCAGCTATCCCTAGACATTAAGGGTTTGAAAAGGAGGCTTCAAAGAGGGGAACATGCACTAGAGAAGCAGTTGTGCTCAGGGAAGACCTCCTCCCGTGCTGTTGTCGTGTTTAGGTCAAGCTCATCTCCTAAACACTGCTCCATTGCTCCTGGCTGGAGTGTGCATCTGTAGCAGATGCTGAATGCTTCTTTCACTTGCAGTCTGCATCAAAGTAGCCTCATCCACACTAGTGATGGGTAGGACACCAACTGGAAGAAGACTGGGTGCACCACTGCTCCCCTGAAACAACCCTCAGTGGTGCCCATGTATGAGATGGGGTCTGCCCCAGTCCAGACCGAGGCACCTTCCCACTGCCTTCATATCTAAGAGTCACAAACAGCAATAGTGTCAGGGCTTGGTTATTCATATGGGGATGCCAACTCTTTCAGTCCCAGCCTCTGAAGCACACCTGGCTGATTATCTTCTCAACCTCCACACCCCTGTACTCAGGGAGCTTACCCAGCACATCGGTTAGGGGCAAGGTTAGGACACAGCAGAGACTCAAAGGAACTGTTCTCCACCTCCTTCCACAAAGGGATCACCACCACAAGGGCATTGTGACAGCTCCATCCATTTCTTGTCCCCGAATTGAGTTCAAGCTGCTGTATTCAAGCCTGAAACAAGGATGAGATGGTCTCCTTGTCTCACACCTCTGCCTTTCCAGCCAGCAAGCCATACCCTGCCTGCCCTCTTCAGTGCAGCATGTGCTACTTCTTCTTTCACAATAGTCAGAGCTGCCTCTGAGGTTTCCAACTTCCCCAGGGTGAATTCCCATGGCTACTAACACAGAGAACCACCAGAATGGGCTCTGGGATCAGCTCCACCACCCCGCTGGGCCAGGAACGCACTCAGCATGGTCAGACCTGGCACTTGCTGCCACGGTGCCAAGCTCTGGCCAGACAGACAGAGCACAGGAGCATGGTGTATGTAAAGGTAACATTTACTGAGAGATACAGAACTGAGTATTATGAAGGACATACATGGATGGAGAGGGTAGCGACACCACCGTGGAGGGTGGCTTGGACCCCCTTCCCAGCACGCTGGGGAAGGAGCTGGACACTACCAGACAAGTAACACAATGGAGATAACTGTGGCATATGCGTTTGTAACAAACAGACCATCATAACATACATATCTATGGGATCACATCTAGTGATTATATAAATCCATATAGAGATCGCTGTATAAAAACTTTGTAAAAAATACTTTAAAAAAAGTGTAAAAATGTGCATTCAAAAGCACGGCCGACACGGACAGCTGGGCTGTAAACATTATACTGAGAGTGTGCTTATGGGGGGCGCCTGCGCCACCGAGCCCCGACAGGCCTGCCCACCAGACGGGGCTGCGTCAAGTGTTTGCGGTTCTTGGTTGGGGTTTCCCTCCGGAGCGTGCACCGGGAGCAGCAGCAGCCTCTGGGCAGGTTGCTGGTGGGCACCGTGCGGCCGCCACTCCCCACAGGGCACGTGGTCCTTGCAGGATGTGCTGCGGCAGCATGGGTCCCCAGGGCTGCCAGCAGGCTGGAGGGCTGTGATGAGGTATCACAGAGAGGTTGCCCTCACCGCCAGCCCTGCTCCCGGGATCAGCCTCAGAGTACATGGTTGACAGGCTCCAGAACTTCTGTCCCCATATTTGTTTGGTCCATAGTTCCCAAGGAAGCCCACTGGGTCCTGGCTGCACCAGGCCTGGGTGCACAGTTCTTCATACAGTACATACGTTAGAGACCCTGGAAGACCCTGCGCCACTGTCTCTTCCTCCTGGCCCAGTGCCACCTTCACTTCTTCTCTAGCTGCTCCAGCAGTGGGTTGGCTTCGTTCTCAGGCGTCTTGATGCTGTCTGTCCGCACGATGCAGGTGGGACGGTGCCGGTTCAGCATCAGGATCAGCTGCTGCCTCTCTTGTTTCAGCTCTTCTATCTGGGCCTTCAGCTCAGCATTCATGAGCTCCAGACGCTCAGACTCCTAGTGGGATGGAAACACAACCACACATGACTTTACTCCAACAGGATAAGATACAAGGAGAAACGATTTGGCCCACGAGCCATCCCTGCTCAGTGCTGCCCCTCACCCCCTGCAGCAGAGGAGCAGCCTGAAGACCTGCAAAGGCACCAGGTCCCTCCAGGCAGTTCATCCCCAGCCCTTCTGCCTTACAAAGCCAGTGCAAGGAACTAACACAGCCACCTCCTACGCCAGGTCTCTGCTGCACCACAGCAAAACCCCTGCCTGGCTGCTTTCCGTGATCTAGGAAAGATGTCTGGAAACAAACCTGCATTTAAGTTTTCACCTCCCACCTGCAAGGGTCTGCTGCTGTGAAATGGCTCCTCGCTCCCTCTGCCACCACTCCTTGCAGAAAAGGAGCAAGATGCTGTGAGCATTTTTCTGCCTTGGGGTCATGGGTGAGAGGGCATCTGGCCTCTGAACAGGGAAACCTTCAGAAATTGGGGCAAGGGGTCAGCACACTGTTGGCCCCTGTCCTGTGCCACATTCCTACAGGTGCTCCTGCTCCAGCACTGAGGCATGGACACTATCAGCCCTCCCTCCCTCAAGCCCAGAGCCCACCTCCAGCCCTTTCCATCCTGGTACCACAGGCACAGGGATGCCTGTGAGCTTTGTCTGGACACACACAAGGCCACCACCTACAGAATCTCATGGAAAGGGGGCCAACAGGCCCATATCTTCTCAGGTAAGGGCACAGGAGAAAGGGGAGACAAAGGGGCAGCTCAGGAGGGAGTGTTGCCCACAGCTAGGGCACCTTTCTAGGTAACTGCCCCCACCAAGGTTGCTGCTGTGCCCTGGGACAGGTCAGGACACCCACCCGCTGCAGGAACTCCGTCCTCTCCTTCTTCTTGTTACGACATCGTGCTGCTGCTACTTTGTTTTTCTCCCGGCGCCTTTTCCTTCTCTCCTCTTCCTCATCCAACTGCAACGAGACAGAGGCCCCAGTCAGAGCCAGCAGGTGTGGGGCAGGGCAGGAGGTAAGGGCAAGCACCTGGCAGCTCCACCAGCTGAAAGGCCAGGAGAGGGTGGCAGCCACCGGTGTCAGTGGCCACCAGCAATGTGGTCTAATCCTCACCAGGAACCAGGCATGCTGCTGCCGCAGCCTCTAACTCCACTCTGGGGACACAGGGAAGGAGACCAGTGTGGTACCCACAGCTGGGAACCCAGCTGGCAAGGGTCAAACAACTCTTGTCAGGGCTGCTCCGTCCCCGAGAAAGGCAGAGGCAAGGGGAATAGAGCCCCATCCCACAAGGACCGGCACAGTTTGGCACACAGAGATCTACAGGCACAGCACTGTGAGCACAGTCCTTCAAAGCATCACACAGAGCCAAGGGCGAGAGGCAGAGAAACCTGAAAGATGCCCTAGCTGGGGCTGGCTGTTCCCCCTTGAAGTACATGGGACTGTCTGCTGCAGCTTCAGTGCCAGACGAGTCATGGGGTCACCACGGTAAGGTGGGGACAGGTCCTGCATCCCCTGCAAAGAAGCAGGACACAGCAGTGCCTGTGCTGTTCACCATAATTCCATTGCTCTGTGTTGTCTGACTCAAACCACATAGGCCAGGCCAATAAATCCTATGGGTTTGAAACTCATAATCAAAGTGTTTAGGGATATTTACTACAAAGCCTGTGTAAATGGCCTGTGACATGCTTACAGAGAACCCAAACCAGCTCCTTCAAGAAAAATCTGAGTGCTGGAAAGCCCTGCAAAGTCAGCATCCAGGTTACACTTTGTAGCGTGGCTGGAGAAGAAAAGGTCCCCACCACCTTCATCCATGTTTAACCTGGGACTCCCAAATTTGAGATGTCAGACTGAAATGCCTCATTCCTATCAACTGATATCTGACAGAACCCATTTTCAAATGCAGTAGCAGCAACATTTGCTTTATGAGCACTTCCACAGCCTATTTCTACCTTCTCTAAAGGCAGCTCCAGTCTGAGAAGGCAGCCACATCCTTCCCTTTGTACCTCCACAAGTCAGTGTGGTTGAGGGACACATCTCCCAGACAAGCCTCTTGCAGCACACACCATAGAATCATAGAATGGTCTGGGTTGGAAGGGACCTTTAAAGATCACCTACATCCACCCCCCCCACCATCTGAACAGCCCTGTTGCTCCTAATGCCTGGGCTTAGCCACCTAAAAAGGAAAGTCGAGATTACCAATGCCAAGACCACGAAGTGGCAGTAGGAGTGGGGGACCACCAGATTACCCCACATGTAGGTACACTGGTGATGCCTACAGGAAATGAAAGCTGCAGGTGCCATCATCCACAGCAAACTGCACACTTTGAATATTCAGAGTCCAAAGCCCACGAATCAAAACATCTCAGTGTGATGTGCAAGGGCAGGATGAAGCATTGAGTCTGCAGAGTTAAGGTGAAGGGGTACCTTGAGTAAGCTGCATGCTCAAGATGCATTAGAAGACAATGTCCAAGTTCTATAGCACTAATAGCTTTTACATCTTCGCTACCTTACCTCCCTTGCATTATACCAAAGTTGCTGTTTTAGATGGGACTAAAATATTAAGAGTCAGCACAAACTATGCACAGACTTCTGTAGTGCCGAGTTGGCACCATTCCTTTGCCAAGGCAGTGCCATGGGGCATCATGCACCACACCTGGGAGAACAAGGATGGGAACGGCACTGAGGCCCCCAAGTCCAGTTAGAAATGGTCAGCTCTTACTATACCCATGTAAATCAGATGTGGTAGGCGTTAGAAGCGACCAGGAAGGCTCTAACTCTGTGCTCTTCTGCCTTTTTCTTCTGGCAGGACCAGGATACCCCACAGCAAGGCACAAGCAGCTGTTACAAAATTTCCACTCAGTTTACAAGGAGATGGACATCAGGGTAGCCACCATTCCCCTCTGCACATTTACCAGCCACTCATCCACCCCTTAGATAGCTTCTTAGCCTTTCAGTTCAAGTATTATTATGAGAGTACAGAGAGGGGACGTGCTCCCAGCTCCAAAGCTCTAGAAACACACTCCAAACTTTCAGCAAAGTAACAGGAACTGGAAGAGCAAACAGCGCCTGCACAAGACTTCACGGTCTCCCTGGGAACTGCCTGACATATTTCCATGCCCCCTTGCTCCATTCAGTGAGGAACAAAGAATAGGTGACCTGTACCTGTCCCCTTCAGCTTCCCCTCCACCCCACAGAGGACCCAGCAAAGAGCCGTGTCTTTTAGATGGGGTACAGATGCTCAGGGAGGGTGGCTCAGCACAGAGAGCAGAAGCTTGAGCTCTTGGCTCTGCTTTTTGACCACAGTTCCTGTAACTTCAAGAAAGTAGGTTTCCCCCTCTCTGCTTCTGCTTGATTTCAGTTCAAAAAGGTGACATGGCCCTGGTGCTGGGGGTTAGGACTCTACTTGGAGGCATGAGGGACAGTGATGGTGTACCACCCCATAGCATGTTTCAGTAGCCAATCTCCACAGAGCCCTGTGTGTAGAAGGTCTGGGCTCACCTCCTGAATTGCTTCAGTCAGCAGCATCAGAGACAGAGGTGATCAGCCTGAGGGGCAGGGTTCTGTCCCAGAGGGAGCACCCCTGGTGGGTCCTGATGGCAGAGAAGCCCAGCAGCACCCATCTCCAGCTGCCCCGAGAGGAGGGCAGCCTGCCCAGTGGGACTGTCCACCACCCTGTGGGGAAGCCAGCACCTACCGGGTGGGTTTTGTGCACGCTCCCAGGGACAAACACCCAGTGCCAGGAGATGCTGGTCCCCCTAGCACAGCAGAGAAAGCTGCCCGTGTCCCAGCTCCTGGGGAGCAGCCTGTCCTCCCAGGCACCACACAGAGCATGGCATGCCGGTACCCAGCATCCCTGAGCTCCAGCTCTCTGCGAGAGGAAAGCAGCTGCAAGCCCCATCGCAAAATTATGCATGGGCAGCTTCTTGGCTACTCATGGGATAAGCAGCTACTGCTTCAGCTCCCTCAGGCTTTTGCTGCAAACCCTGTGCCAGGGGCAGCTCCATTTGCTGTCCTCAACTCCTCAGCTTCACAGGACATGCAGGGGAGCAATGGCTGCAGGGAAGGCAGCCATGTGGAGGCTGCCAATGGATTTCCCCTTATCTTTCCTCCACACAATGTCTCAACAACAGGCTCGGAGGACACTCAGCACTTCCAGTACCTGCTGCATGGCAGAACTGCCCTGTCCCTGTTACGCAGAGATTGGCGAGACCACATCACCATGCTCACCAAGCAAAATCAGGTGTTGCAGGGCCAGCTCAGAGGTGCCTGAGATGCCACATAAAAGGAGCTGCACCCAGAAAGTGAGGTGGGCATTGCACCCTGTTTGCTGCATGATACCCAAGCCAAGAGCTTGAGACAGCATTTGGCTTCAGCTGCCAACCAGTGATGGCTTTGCCCATAGAGGAACCAAAGCCATTAGCATCCCCCAGGCCCCTCTGATGGCCTCCTGCAGCACCCTAGCCTCAGATCCTGCCACTGCGGAACTGCCCAGTCCTTACTCAAGTGAGCTCCATGAGATGCTGCATGAGCTGATTGGACACCCCCTTGGGCACAGACCTCCTGTACAAGGTGATCAGATGGACTCCAACATACCAGTTCTCCCCACAGGAGTCCACCACAAGGGGCTGGAGGGAAGGAACATGGAAGGAACCTTCCCTGCAGGTGGGCCTGGGTGCTGCTGAGCTTTTGCCATTAAGATTTGGGCCAAAACAAGTGTCAGCACCGTTTGGAGAGTGAGCTGCTCCCTGGAACTTATGTTTTACCCCCTTCAGCTCACAGCTCATCATGGGCAGCTTTTCACTGACATCTCCAGAAAAGGCACATCACCCCACCCTCACACAGCATCATCTGAGGTATCCTTACACAGGAGCAAAGGCACTGATCAGAGGGTGTTTATTGGACCTTTTAATGGCAGCTACCACTCTCACCAATGTGGGGCCTCCAAACTGACAGGTACCTAGCTCTGTCTGCAGGCATGGGAGGTGCAAACACTTACCACCAACACAGCCAGGGTCAAGGAGTCAGAAACTGGACAACCAACACATGAGACAGCCACACAAGGAAAACGCTGTGCAAGTGTCTCCCCAGTCCCTGCAGTCTGGTTCTGACGTGCCAGCTGTGGTACTGAGCAGAAGCCATGGCCCCCCTCAAGCAGTGGGGCAGAGGCAGCCCCAGCCAGCAGTGCCTGTGCCACAAGCTGAGTCACAACTGCTGCTCAGCACTGCTCACCCACGCGCCTTGTCCTCGTGGGAAAGGCAATGCCAGTGGCACCAAGAGCTCATTGGCACCAGAGATGGGATGAAAGCATTGCACAAGCCCTCTGATGCACTGCACAGCTTCTCTGTTGGGTGCGTCAGACCCCACTCCACAGGCAGCATTTGAGCTCAGCTGGCTGCTGACAGCTGTGTGGGACCGGTCAAGTCTGGGACATCGAGGCCACCAGTCCCAGCCCACGCTGCAGGGACAGAAATTCAGGCATGGTGAAAAGACAATGGGTAGAGCAGCTACCAACACAGAGCAGCACCTCACCAAATGGGCAGTGTGACACTTATAAAACACTTTGCTGGTCACCCAAGCACAGGCCAGAGAGAAACCCATGCAGGTCCAGGCAAGAGCCCTGCAGGGCCATCTGGAGCCAGCAGCCCCTGAGACTCACCTCACTTTTCACAGGCTGAGGTCTCTTCCCAAGCTTCACCTCCAGGAAGTGGAGCGGTGAGATCATGGCCCTGATGTTGCGGATGTCGGCGTACTTCAGCTCCTCGGCAGTCAGGGCCGTGCCAGGCAGTCCCGTCAAGGGGCCGAGCCCAGGCAGCGCGCCGGCCGTCAGCGACGGGTCGGGGATCTGCCCTGGCATCATAGCAGGGGAAACAGCTTTGTAGGCTGGAGGGAGAGCGAGACACAGCCTGTTACAACCTACGGGGCCTCACAACATGGCACAAGCCAAATTTATTCTACAGTCCCACCACCTAATGGGGTGTGAACCAGGGAAAGTAGCCACCCCTCCCCAGGGATGGCAAAGGCAAGGACTAAGCAGAACCTGGGTGACAGAAGCAAAAATATATGAATCCTGCTAGGAAGGATATGCCACTGGTGTGTAGATCAGGAAGGGAAGAGACCTGACCCGAGAGGAAAAGCATCAGAAGAACAGGAGCTGGCTGCAATGACAGTGATTTAGTCCCACGGACTACAGGTTTTGGCACACCTTTCTCCAGAGTGCAGAAGATCAAGGTTTGCTAACTGAGTTTTGATTAATGTGCAGGTTATTAGGACAAGAAAAAAAATGGCACAGATTGGACCATAATATGCATTAGGCTGGATTTCTTCTGGGCAGGCTCAGCCCGCTGGTCAGGGCTGGGACACAGCACACAGGGATGAGGGATAAACAGCAAGAGAAAAACCTGCCACTGAACAAACATCTCCCAGCACAGGCATGAGGAAGTGAAGGCTGGAAAGGAGGGGAAATGGAGCAAGATGCAAAAGGCTTCTTCTGCCACGAAAGGAAAAGAATTGCAGTGCAAATGAGAATAGGATCACAACAGGCTTTGGCAACTCGCAGGCAGAAGAAAGGGAGTTACTAGGAAACATTAAGAACAAGCGGCTAAGACATAAAGAAATAAAATTTTACCTAACATGGGAAGCCCATAGAGCTGAAGCTGTTGTATCAGACAAAAAGCAAAGGGAGCAGGTGGTTGTTTGCTACAGTACAAGAATATCCCAGCTTGTGTAACCAGCCTGGGACATTCACAGGTGACCCAGTTACAACACGCAGAGTCAACTTCTGTCCACACAGCAACCATTTTCCACCCGCCTTCAACTCAATCACATGTCCCAGTGCTTGTGCACTGCTCTCCTTGTTCTACCCAGCCAGACTGGTCCCAGTACACTCCAGGAGCCCTCAGACATCCACCCCGTCCTGCCCCCAACACCAGGAGGCACCCGTGCAGCAGGGAGAGGGACTGGTGATGTCAAGAGAGAAACAGACTAATGGGGCAGACCTAAAATCTCACTGAGCAGATTCCCACAATGACTAGAGCCAGTCGCAAGGCAGGATTCGATGAGCAGCTGTGCAAACTCATGGATGAGGAGTCCATGAAGGACCATCAGTCACATCAGTGTGTACAAGCTCCTGGAAGCCCTGACAGCACAGACTGCTAGAGCGAGGAGGTGCACAAGCATCCACTCTGACCAGGTAACAGGTTATGCAGACTTAGTCCAGGCAGTACAGCTGTGCTAAGCTGAGGCACACACATTGGCAAGCCAGTTGCCATGGTTGCTCACACTTGCCACCCTGTGGTGACAAAACTATGCCAGGACAGGCTGAAAACTTGAGTAAAGCTGCATGTGAGATAGGACTTTTGGATCACAGAGTCACAGAACAGTTGAGGTGGGGAGGGACCTCTGGAATCGCCTGGTCCAACCTCCCTGCTCAAGCAGGATCAGCGGCAGCAAGTTGAACAGGGTCAATCATGACAAACAGAGAAGTTCAGGATTTCTTGGTGCTGGCACATCTCTTTACCCAGGAAATTATTTGGTATATTTAACGTGAAGGAACAGGAGATGAGCAGCAGAAGGGAGGGAAAGCCAGTCATACAGGTTAGTAAAGGGTAGAGAGGCTACACAGGTGCTGTGAAAGCTGTACAGGCATGGCAGACAAGGGGATCTGCATCAGAGAGCAGCTACAAGCTGCAATACGCTGTGAACTGTCATAGGCTCTAATCTGCCACTGAAGAGGTCCAGGTGTCAGCACAAGATATCCTCTGGCAGAGTTTGCTCAGCAGACAGCAGCAGTGACCAACAGAATGTGAGAAAAGTGTGGCAAGCAAATGCAGCAAGACTGCGACCACAAAGAGGTGGCAAGCAGGAAACAAGCGTTCTGCTCTGATCATTCTTCAGGCAGAGAGACCAGAAAGGGGAGAGCAGGCCAGTGCTCAGCAGTGTTTGTATGCAGGAGGAAGAAGCTGGCTCCAGGGGAGGTGATCTGTACAAGGACATTAAAGCCTGGAAAGGAGAAGATGGGAAAGACAAGAGAGATGGGTAATTTCCGAAGCCAAGTGATACTACCTGAGGAAATGGACTCTTGCCCATTTGGTGACAGAAGAAAGAAAATACTTGATCTCAGAAAAGACTACACGTCAGCTCATCAAGATTGCAAGGACCTAAACTGATGCAAAGTACTCCTTCTTCCATAGCAATCTCTAAACCAGACACCACATCTGCAGCTGTTACCTTGTACAGTGTCAGGAGATGCCCACTTGCAGGGCTCTGAAGCTGCACGCTACCTCCTTCCCCTTCCTTGCAGGCCTACTCACAGTCAAGATGCTTCCCCTCTCCAGAAACCAGACACCATCCTACCCTAGGCTGCACTCCAGACAGAAAAATGCAAAAAAGTTATTTGGGGACTGTGCCTAAATCCCTACCATCTTCCTCAGAGACTGTCCCTTTCCATCAGGAAAGTGCCAGGTGGCACAGCAAAGGGGAGGTGACTCCAGAGGCTCTTCCCAGGACACACTGCCACAGGACTCAGCTACATGGAGTTAAATTCAGTCTACCATTCTGGAATAGCTACATGCACGGCAGAGCTAGTCATTTCCCAGCCACTTACAGTAAGATGACATGTCAGGGCCCTGGGCCGTGCCAACAGCAGCACACCCTGGGCCAGCTGCTGCACACCCCCTCATCAATCCCATGGATGTCCATACCCAGCTTGAACAGTTTGGGCTTAAGTAAAATTAAAAAAAATAAATTGGTAGCTAGAGAGTATGAACACCCTCCCAACATCTCCCTGCTGTGAATTCCACTTGTAAGCTGCCATGGCACACACCAGTTTGGGGCCCTGACCCACCCTCTCACAGGCTTCAGGCTGGGAACTGACTTGAGCCCAGCACTGGATGCTTAAATTCATTCTGGACTTGGGGGACCTGGCTTTAATTTGTTGTCTTCAATCACAACATGTAACTGACAGCATCCAGGCGCTGGGCTGGACAGTCCAAGGTCCTCAGCTAGACCAAATTCAGGGTCACTGCAGTTTATGAAATAAGGAAGGAGGAGAAATCTGTTTTCCAGACTATGGGAGTACCAGGTCCCCAACCACCCCTCTGCACTCTTGAGCCTGGGGCAGCTCCCCAGGGACACCAGCTAAAGTAGTGAGAAAACACTGTCTTCTCTGGCCCACCTTTTCCCTTTACCTCTTTGATCTGATAGCTTAATGTGCCTTCAAATAGCCTCCATACCACTGTGACATCAGGCACGGGTCAGAGTGAAGGAGGTGGCCCAGTACCCAACACTACAAGACTTCTCCTGGATCCAGTGACTGACCTGCCAAAGCCCACCTCACACCTGAGCAGTGTAAGCTAAATCTACAGTTGTTTAAACCAAAGCACCAGGAGCCACCTGGAAAAACATGAACCTGCACATTAAAATGAGAAAGAACTAGGTGGGAAGGGGGTAAGTGGCTTCTATGAGCAAGATCTTGCTCAGGGGCCAGGAAGCTCAGGAACACATAGAGAACTGCCAGAAGTCAAGCTGAATTAGACCTCGGAGAGGAACATAAAACCATTCCCAGCAGGACTATCACCATGGAAATAATGGAACAAGGGGAGATGCCATCCCTCCCTGCAGAGCAGGGATGTAGTGACAGATCATCCCGCTCAGCCTGCAATGCCCCTCAGCCCCAGGCACTGTCACTCCCTGCTGATTGGAGGGACTCTTGTTCCACTCCTTTTGCCTTGTCCTCCTGCAAGAGAGGCTTTTCTTTCATCTCAAGTCCCAGATACTTTCACCTTCTTTTCTGGTTAATGCTAGAGGTAAGAAGTTGTACTTTGATCATGTCAAAAAAGCCAAGGCATGTAATTATATTTAATACCTTGGTCTTCTTCCCAAGGCTGTTACCCTAGAAGACACTGACATGCCTGCCTATAGCTCCAGCATATTTCTACCATGTTTGCATGGCAAGACAGAAATAACTTCGAAGTTCAAGGTCTGAGTTTTATCTTTATGTTGCAATTTTTCAATAGCCACATCTTGCTGGATGAGATGAATACAGCTGGTGCCTTGCCAATTCCCAATTCCTTTCTGGATATTCCCTTGCAGTGTTTGTTATTTCTAAGGCACATGAACCAACCCACCTCTGTATTCCTTCCCTTTCTAACACGGTGCTTTAGCTGGGATTCTTATTAATTTTTTTCTTTTCATAACTGATTATTAACACAGTCTTTTCTCCTCAATGCCAAACAGTTTTTCAATGTCTCCTTACACGAGCTGAGAAATGTTGTCTTCAGTAAGACCTAGCTTTCTGGTGTCCTACAGCTGAACCACACAATTCCTGCATTGTATCAGCTGTGCTTTTTCACATAATGAAGCCAACAGCAAAGCAAAGCAGCAAGGGGAAAGAGAACGTGCAGTCTTACATCTGATGCTGGGATCTGCATGACGCCAGCTGCTCGAGTTTACATTCACCGTAGCTGTGCCTCCTGCACTGATGCTATTCATCATTTTGTGCCACAACATCAAGATGCTCCAGAGTGAATCAGGAGACAGAGAAGGCTTTCTTTAAACTTCAGCTCGGTGATGAGCAGCTTGTCTCATTCAATGCAGTCTTCAGCAACTATCCTTACAGCAAAAATCTGGTCAACACGTGATTTCATGGGTCAAAATTCAGTTTGTAATTCCTTAGCTCTGCCTACACTCCCCTTGTTCTGGTTAAAATGCTGCAACACAAGACTTGACCTCTTACCGAAATGTCTGTAAATCCTCCTAATTATTGCAGTCACTTTTGCATCCTTGCTTTGGCACTGCTCTTGTGGTCTCAGTCAATCTCAAGTCAAGCTCAGTTATTTTATCAGCAGTCTTGTTCCCAAAAAGCTGACAACAGCACAGCTTCCCTTGCTCACCTTGGTTTTGCTGCATCTTTCCCACCAGCAATGAGTGCTTCTGTGTTTTGACCCCCAGTTATGTCCTTATGCTCAACAGTCTGTGACACTGTTTGATTTAATATTTCTTAAAGGCAGAGCCCATTACTCAGTTTTTCTTCTATTGCCAGGGTCTGTTATCTTCTGGAGCCTACTACCTAGTGGGAAGAAGCCTGAGCAAATTGTTACCACCCCATACCATTGCTCAGCTTCCTCAGTGACACTGTCCCTGCATATCCTCCTATTCTTTCTCCTGCAGTTCTAATCTGCATTTGCTTGGGTTTTTCAGTTTGTTGTTTTTTTCTTCACATACTGCTTTTGCTGCTGCTGCTTTTCTGGGGACTTTTTGTTTGGCTTTTGTTTTTTGAAGGAGCTGATGTTTGCACAGCAGTTACGACATGAATCTAACGTGTGTAGGCATAATCCACGTAACCCAGTGTCCCCAGGGGCTTATACTCCGGTTGCTAGCCCATATTCACACCCCCTCCTGCCACCTCCTCAGTGCTATTCTTACCCACAGACTAAAACTGGCACAGGAATGCCTACCTGCGCTGAAATCATTTCCCTGTGCAGAAACTGCCTTAGTTGGCATCCACCGTTCCCCCAGGACCATCCTATGCATCCTCGCTTACCCAGAGGTGCTGTTTGCTCCTTTATAAACCCAATGCAATTGCTGCTGCTATGTCAACAGCATCATTGTGCAGAGAGGACCACAACCTCCCAAAGCAGCCTCTGACAGTCACACTTCAATTTATATTGCCATTACTGTCTTATCTCTGCTGTCAGCTTCCTTGGTGAGAGGGAGGGCTGTCTGAAACCTTATTTTCAATTTTGCTGCCTATAAACGATGGTTTCTTCCAATATAAATTATTTTACACGTTCTGACATTGGCAGTGGTTGAACCAAGCACCCTCCTGATGCTCAGAGAGCCAGTCTAGCACCTAATATTGCCAGCCAGCAGATTCTGACGCTCTGCAAATACCAGCCTGTTCCTCTTTTGCCCACGTTAAGTGCTGCACTGAGGCGAAGTCTGTCCTACCAGCCCTTCTCCCTGCTGCCTGCAGAACCAAGGCTGTGCTTGCCTGCTGTTCCCTCACTCCAGACTCGACCTGGGTGCCTGCCATTACTTGTCAGCTGCCATGCATCAGAGCACTGCCAAAGTCTGCAAGCCACCATACAAGCGATCTTTGATCTCTTCATCAGCATGTTAGCAGTTAACATACTATCGCCATTTGTATGTACTGTCTTGGAGCACCTAAATCACAGAAATTGGCCTTTCATCTGCTCCTGGTCAACAAGCAGTAATTCTGCTGCGAAGATCAGAAGCAGTGCTTCCATCCATGAGAAGCAGCTTCTGGTTCCTTATATTTTACTATGGCTTTAATGTAATTTTTTACTTTCTTTAGCTCTTGGCTATCAAATTCACTCAGCCTGTATGTCATGCATTGCATCTTTCCAGTTCCTTCTGTTGGCAGAAGGATGATTTATGTGAAAGCCCTTTCCTGACATGCCCAACTTCTCATGCCCCAAGAATGTAACTTCCTAAACAAATACAGGGCAGTTGACTATTACTCCTTCTCTGAAACACAGAGCCACTTGCCTTTTTCCCATCTCAGCTCTTCTGGCTGGGGAGACTGCAGGGTGCTGAGGGTCACTGGAGCATACAGACCTTCCATTTCAAGGTTCAGACCCCAGCAAGTGCCAAGTTAAGCACAATGAAGCTGAAGGCAGAAAGCCACTACCTCATATTCCCAATGCCACAAGTACCTAGCCACATAACTAAGAGTTTTCTTCTGTTGTCTAAAATGTGATTGTCTCCCATTCCCACACAACTGCTATCTGCTCTAGGTGCATCTGACACATCTAGTTTTGAGTAGTACCTTACAGGAGGTCACCCCACCTCCTGTCTCACTTCTTCTGGTCTGCATTGTTAAAAGCAGTGACTTACAGTGTCAGTGCCGAAAGCCACACTGATCAGTAACAAACTTACATGGTCTAATGGTTAGGAATATGATGGGATAAAGGTTGGACTTGATGACCCTGGAGGTCCCTTCCAACCATAATGATTCTATGATTCTATTTGCCAACCATCAGAACACAGCAGCAGCCAAGCCCTTTGGTTATAATCAGTCTTTTCAGATACGTGTGTGGCAGTGCTGGCAAACACGGACTTTAACAACTGCCACTGTGCATTCATTCATTCATCTGCTGAACCTGTTGATGCCAAGGAACCCACCACCTGTAGTGCACTGAAGAGCTGCAGTGACACCCACTGGGATAAAACTGTGCATGCCCTCCCTTTACCAAGGACCTAATATCAGTGTTCTGTGGCATCAGGGAGACTCCCCTTTATCTAGCAAGCACCTTAAGGCATGATCACAGCATGGATTACCAAGTGCGCTGAGCTACACCACACCACCTCAGTACGCTAGATACCGTAGTTCCTCACTACCTCCATACTCCACTTCCATCCCAAGTGGAAGAGATGGCTCCTACAACCAGGCCCGGGGGGTTGCAGGGCTAAAGAAGCACCCGTGCTCTTCCCGCAGATCCCCTCAGCTGCTGCCCTTGCTGTTCCCTTCCTCCCACAGGCAACACCACGTGGTGGGAGAAAAGCTGCTGGGTTTGTGAACCTTTCTGAAAACAGGACTGCAGAGACCCTTGCTGCCTTCCTCCTCTTCTCCATCGGGGAGTCATGCACTGTAGCCATGGGGCAGCTCAGTGCAGACAGCCTCTCCTCAGCAGCAGTGCAGTTTTGCAGCCCCCCTCCAAACTGAGTCCCACCCTCTGGACCCCACGCCTGCCTGTCTGATGCTTTGACTCCTTATCCCCATTATGAGGGGGGAGGATACTGGTCCTCCTGACCTCAGCTTTAGAAACAAGCCCTCCTTTGCTGTCAGCAAAGCAGTCAGCTCACAGTCCCTTTTCCCTGAGCCTGTTCCTCCACACCTTCACAGGGTAATAAAAAGCTCTAGTTCAGCATTACACTGCCCCCACCACTGCAATGCAGTGACTGACTTGTAAGCAACCTGTGACAGCGGGGTTTGTACAGCACCAAGCATAGCAAGGCTCCTCTATTGCAATATTAACTGCAACAACCGCAAAAAAATACAATTGAGTATCACAGTATTAATAGAGCTTGCAATTAATTATTTGCAGCAGACATTTAATAATGCTGCACCACCCACTGGACGGCAGCACAGCGCCGGAAGGTAAAAGCTATCCTATTTCTGCCTGAAGCAGCTCAAAGGGATTTGAGGGGGAAGGAATATCCTTGTCTGAGCTAGGCTGCAGCTCAGATATTGAGGTTAACTACTGACTCGTTGAAATCCCCCCGGACCTTCCATGACCACATGCGGTCAGGGCTGGAATCTTCTTCAAGAAGACAACCCTACTCTGGCACAGAGTTCTGCCCTCAGGGGCCAAGGATGGCCTCAGAGATGAGAGGCCTCTGCTACAAACTCCTCAAAATTATGCCCTGAATGCCAGGGTCATCCACAAAGACCTCTAATCCATATAAAGACCAGCTCTGGCTAGTTTGCAACAGCCCTCCTCAGCTTAGAGGCCTATATGGACCTCCAGCTCCCTGGCTGCATGTTAAAATAGCCTGCAATGTTTGGACTGATACACTGGACAGTCCAAGCGACTGAGAAACCCATGCAAGCAGCCAAAGACAGATGGCATCAGGTTTGCCACGCTGCCTTCTTGCTGCACTGGCACTGCAGGACACATGCAGGCTGGCAAGAGGTCCATGCCACATACCGTGGCTCTGCCTCCCTTGCTCTTGAGGCTGGGTCCACTGGGAACAATCTACTGCAGTGAAAAGAGCCTCTCAACAGCTTCACACTCAAGACACTGCGTGCTGCCAAGTACCTAGCCCAGGCAATGCAGAAGTAGCAAACACTAGCACAGGGAAGGAGACCGCAGAGGAGACGTTCAGTGCTGCCTGCGCTTCAGCAGCCTAGTTGGACACGCTACTCAGATGGAGAGGGCAGGAGAAGGCAAGAGGTACGAAGGAGTATCTGCCCTTCCTTGGCAAGGACCCCAGAACAGAGATCTTTGCATCCTGTGAGGAGGGAAACACTCAATGCTGAGCTGTGAAGAGGAGGCAGAAGCATCCATAGGTGTCTCAGTGAGAAGACAGGCAGCAACATGCACCTTAACTCTCAGCAGATCTTGTTAGTGCCCTGGACCCCAGGAACCTGGGACAACCAATCGCTGCTTGACACAGGGACGGTTTGGACCGTGGCTCCTGTACCCACCCACTCATCCCCCAGATGGGCAGGTTTTTGCTTTTAAAACCTGAAGCCATACTAGGAATCTGAACTCCGATGACTGGCATTCCCAGATGTCCCCACACAGGCACTCACCAGCAAATTCCCAGTGCAGACTCTGGCAACAGCCTCCAGATAGAGTTTTTCATGCAAGTTTTCTTGAAACTAGCTAAAAAATCCTGGTCTGAGCTGCAGAAGCATTTGTTTCTGCTGAGCTCTGAGAGTCCAAACACACACGCACACACAGTTTGGCAGTGGTTGTGTTCCAGGGCTGGTAATACAAGCCATGGAGCAGGCTGCCAAGACAAGCAAGAGAAGGAGCCAGGCCCCGTTTCATTGGCCACCATACGCTGCATATGGCCCTGGAACCAGCCAGCACAGTGTTCTCACCCTCCTTGAAGGCATAGGAGACCCTGTGTTTTCAAATACACCTCCACAGGGTCTTCATTAAAGGAAAATGGAAACATAACGTGGCTCTCGCTCTCCTGGTGTTTCTCCCTTTCCCCCAGTTTGCTCTCAAACCTATTTCCCTTCCATGGAAAAAAGGAAAGTGCCTCCTGGAGCAGCCTGCGCGCAAGAATGCGACTTCCATTCAACTCCATGCCTGACTGCTACAGCGGACTTGGGACCGAGCGGCGCCGGACCCTTCGGGCCCCCTCTCCTCCCCGGGGCCCCGCGGGCTGAGGCAGGGCCCCCCGACACGCCGGCCCCCCCGGGCACAGGGCACGGCGGCCGGAGGCGGCCCGGCCCTCACCT